>OMLJ01118277.1:0-12000 GCA_900302595.1 Gadiculus argenteus | reverse complement strand
ACATTCATTTAGTATCACTTTTCCATACGCCAGATCTGAAAAAGTATGGTTTTGATGCAATACTGGAACCACTGCTAAATGATGTGAAACAACTGGAAAGCCAAGGGCTAAGTCTTCCATTTTCTGATGAGCAGGTACATGGTACAATCTCACAGATCACTGGAGATAATCTGGGAATGCACTCTATTCTTGGTTTTAACGAGTCATTCAGTAGCCGTCATTTCTGTCGCCTATGTTTGCTTGATAAAGATGATTGTCACAGTGTACAGTGAGGATGATCCTAAAGTGATCCTTCGTGGGAAAGATATGTTTGACATGCATTGCCAGTCTCTAAAGGAAAATCTTCAGCTGAAATCATTGTATGGTTTGAAAAGAAATTCTGCACTAAATTCATTGCAGTATTTCCATGTTTGCCATAACTACTCGTTTGATATCATGCATGATCTGCTCGAGGGTGTAGCTCAGTATGAGATCAAATTGCTTTTTGAGTATCTCACCCACCACTTCATATCACAACAGAACTTGCTTTCAAGGATTTATGGTTTTGATTACGGATTTCTAGAACGAAAGAACCGCCCCACGAAAATCGTATTGGACAGTGCTGGCAATGGCATCGGCTTGAACTCTATCCAGACATTCTGTCTTGTGAAAAACATTCCACTCCTGTTTGGTGACATTGTTCCTGCAGAGAACAGACACTGGAGTTTGTTACTGTTACTGTTACAAATTATGAATATAGTCTTTTCACCTTCTCTCACTCTGGGCATGACTGTATATTTAAAAAATTTGATCCTTGACCACCACAAATTATTCAAGTGCTTGTATCCACACAGAAACCTCATACCCAAGCATCACTTTATGATCGATTACCCCTCTTCTATTAGGAAAATTGGCCCTTTGTTGTACGTTTGGTGTATGAGGTACGAAGCAAAACACAAGATGTTTAAAGATTACTTCAAAAATTTCAAAAACATAACCAAATCACTAGCTAAAAGGCATCAAATGGCCATTGCTTATCACTGGGAAACCTTCACCCTTAAACAGAAGGAATATGGGCCAATGAAATCATTTTCTTTAAGAGATGAAAATGTGGTCAACAGTGAAATGTGTGAAATGCTGTTGTCCAAAGATGTTTTCTCAACAAGTTGGGTTAAAGTCGATGGTGTTGAGTACAAAGGTGGACTTGTTGTTTGCAGTTCCATGGAGGAAGACATGCCAGTCTTTTGTCAAATAGATGATGTACTTCTGGTTGAAGATGACGTTTATTTTTTGACAAAAAAGCTATTTACAGATATGTTTGTTGAACACCACCATGCCTTCAAAGTTTTACCAACTGAAGAGAGGTGTGTCATGAAAATGACTGAACTCAAATGTCACAAACCATTTGATATTCAAAGCTCATATGGTAAAGCAGATGAAAGTTTGTACATTATACCCTCGTTTATTATGTTTTAACTGACTGCATTGGGGGAAAGTTCTTAAAATAAATGGTAAGCAGATGGAAGTTTGTACATTATACCCTCATGTTTTAACTGACTGCATTGGGGGAAAAGTTAAAATAAATTGTGTTTTTGAAAATGCATTTTTCTTGGAATTGTCATTTTAATGGTTGTATTGTACTGTTTTTTTTTTAACTATGTAGTGTCAATTTAACCCAATTTAGGAAGTTAAAAAGGAGCTCTGATATAATGTAAATCGATAGTGTTAATTTAACCCAGTTTAGAGAGTTAAAAAGGAACTCTGATATAGTGTTAATGTAACTCGATATAGTGTTAATTTAACCCAGTTTAGGGAGTTAAAAAGTAACTCTGATATAGTGTTAATGTAACTCGATATAGTGTTAATTTAACACAGTTTAGGGAGTTAAAAAGTAACTCTGATATAGTGTTAATGTAACTCGATATAGTGTTAATTTAACACAGTTTAGGGAGTTAAAAAGGAACTCTGATATAGTGTTAATGTAACTCGATATAGTGTTAATTCAACCCAGTCTAGGGAGTTAAAAAGTAACTCTAGGTACAGTGTTAAATAATTAACTATTTTGAAAGTGTTAATTTAACTCTGTAGAGTGTGGAGCTATATAAACCCGCAAAAAGTGTTAAAATTGACTCTGTGGGAGTTGATTCAACACTCCAGTTTTTGCTGTGTAGCAGCGCATATACTGGCAACCCAAAAAGAAAAGTATTGCTCTTGTATTTGTCTAAAAACATAAACTGCTTGTTGCATGGACGGCTCAAAGCGCAGTTTCACAAAAGACCGGATCGCATTGTTTGTGGAAGCGATCCGACGCTTGTAAAGTAATGCACAGAAGCGATGTTACGCGCAGTGTCAATACACATTTAATCAATGAATCAAAGCGCCGTTGCCGCGTCATTACGTCACTGTGTAACGTCAGCCAAGTGGTATCAATAGGCTCGTTCACGACGGACTTGGCTAGGCTGAACTCGCCGACGAGAGCTGCCGGTGGCTGAGGGGGTGGGGTTTAAAAGAGCCGGCAGCCCAGCGCAGTAAACTCGGACACCAAAGTAGACGTGATCATGACGACTCCAGCGGCATTTGCGTTTTACATGGAGGACGAAATTTAAATAATGGAATTACCAGTGCTTTTTAACCAATAATAATAAGCAATGAAACATAAATAAATATCCATAAAGCCAATGTTGGGAAATAAATGAATAATATTCCATGACACACGTCACTGAACTGTTAACCAATAGGGAACCATTCCGCTGTCAGGAGGCGGGGCTAGCCGGTTGCAGCCGCCTCACATCGCGCTGCCTCGCGTTATGGGTCACGTGATATGGTCGCGCAACTGTGACGTCTTTGCAGTCGGCTGACAAGTCGGACACGGTTTCAACCCACAATGCATCACGTTAGGTAGCCAGCCATAGACATATCAGTTAGTAGACATATTAGTTATATAGACATATCAGTTATTAGTAGACATATCAGTTAGTAGACATAGACATATCAAGGGTTGCCAGATTGGGCGGGGAATCGGATCCAATCTGGCAACCCTGCCACTGGAAACCCCCTTGTCTCCGTCTCCTTCGCACGAGCATCTACGTCACTCAAATCGATCGCTATGACAACGTGCCAGTCCACACACACCAGCACCACTTAAACAGATCACAACTTTACACACAGGGAAACACGGTACGGGTAACGCAGGAAAGAGCGTTCCTTTAGTCTAGTAAAGTAAAGTACTAAAAAACCAATATTTTTAGTGTAATGCGTTACTTTACGTCGTTACTCGAAAAGTATATATCGTTATAATTTGTACTTTGTAACGCGTTACCCCAACACTGTGTATGTTATAATATAACAGTGCATAAATAACCTGGTTTAGTTTAGTGTCGGCGTAGCATTTTTCCTTCCTACGTCAGAACACACTGAGCTCTGCGCATGCGCGCTGGTTCGGAGGCTGGTCTTTGTTGAGCCTCTCCGCGCGCCTCCTCCCCCCCCAGCTGATGCTTTATTTCTACCATTAGCGTCTTTTAATATCATTTATCGCTACTTCTATAGCGCAACTGTGAACGTAACAGCAGAACCGAGCGCCTATCGCGACAGAAGAGCGACAGAAGAGCGACAGAAGAGCGACTCCGTGTATACAAACAAACGCCGAGCGGGTGTTAAGGTGGACCGGACCAGCTGAGCGCTCCGACCACCGAGCGCGTTGTTATTGTTCTCCTTCATCTCTCCGCGTTCCGCTTCGTGTTATCCACCGATGGGGATCACTGTAGTACTGTGGTGTTAAGTTAAGTGTACTGTGGTGTTAAGTTAAGTGTACTGTAGTGTTAAGTGGGGGTTCACGCCCGTGTCATTGCACCCGAACATGAGAGCAGACTGCGGTGTGTTGTGTGGACGGCGGCCCGTGGTCTCCAGCTGCTCCAGGGTGTCGGAGGAGACGGGAGGCCCGCTGCCGTCCGCCCGGCCCCAGTAGACCTCCAGGGTGCCCCAGTAGACCTCCAGGGTGTCCCGTCGACCTCCAGGGTGTCCCGGCATGGAGACCGTGGGGAAGTTCGAATTCAGCCGCAAGGACCTGATCGGACACGGCGCATTTGCAGTCGTGTTCAAAGGCAGGCACCGAGAGGTGAGTCGCTGCTTGATTGTTGTTTTTATTGATTTGTTCATTAATTACAGTGGATGAGGGTCGATAACCATGTCAGCGCCCAGGGGGTCGAATCACATCAACCATCAGGGGCAAAGCTATCGGAACATCTAACAGGACAGTGCGGAGCTCCCTCTGTGTCTGTAATGAGAGCCAGAATGTGTGTTTAGTGGTACGACCTTAAGAGGCCGACGTGGACAGCCGCACGTTTCTCCATCAACAACACTGACCAGACAGCACTGTGGTTTATTATTATAATAAAATAACGGTCATGTTACTCCCATCAACAACACTGACCAGACAGCACTGTGGTTTATTATTATAATAAAATAACGGTCATGTTACTCCTTCAAAGTGTGTTTATAATTGTGCTTGTTTGTTTGCTCATAGCTCCTTTTAAAGGTTAAAGGTCTCACGTTGCATGATTAGGCCTACATACAATCACATTAGTGTTATTGTGTCTTACTGCTCATGTATCTGTCGTTTATAAGCACTGCATTCGCGAAGGTTTATTTTGGCAAATGTATTCCCATAGAAACATGACTGGGAGGTGGCAGTCAAATGCATAAACAAGAAGAATCTCTCCAAATCCCAAACACTATTGGGGAAAGAGATCAAAATACTCAAGGTAAGTCTAACTGCTGTTTGTGCTGACTGTACAATGACAGTGTTGTATTTGTTAACATGTCCAGCGAACAATAATACTATTATTTTAAACGCCTAACACACGTAGTAACACAATGTGCAAGGTTGTCTGTGTGTACTTGCCTGGGTTAAATGGGCGTCCAGTAAAATGCTATGCATAGAAATTATAAATCTGTATTGTGCTTCACCCCAACATTCGCCAGTCACTCTCAATTATTCAAATAATTCAGTCAATGTTCACAACATCATCATATGTGTTGTGACAAATCGAGTGTGATGCGGTATATACATCCACTTGAAAAATGATTGCTTTGAATGAAAATGATTGCTTTGAATGAAAAATAACCTGTCAGTGACAGACTATTTCCAGTCTTGTTTGAGCATTAGGCATACCGACTGGTAACATGATGTAGCCTTCTTTGTGCCAAAAGACAGATCGGCTACCATCACTAATGCAATAAAGGTTGGATAGTCTGAGGGGGAATTAAGATCTCCATGAATGCAGAGAGCTGCAAAGCTAAATATCCAGACGTGTTGTAAATGATTTTGTTCTGTTTTGTTTTTCAAACAGGAACTGAAACATGAGAACATTGTTGCTTTGCTGGACTTTCAGGTAAGTTAACGGTACTTATGATCATCTTTATAGGAAACAATAGACAGCAGGCAATCAGATTATGCTGCTTAAATCACATATCTACTGCTTAAAAATATAATGGAAAATGACCCATTAAATCCTTGCATTAACAAGTTTGGGAAATCCAAATAACACTGATAAGCACTAACGGTAGCAAACCTACCATCTGCATTGTGTGTTGATAAGCTGTGATATTACATGGCCCCCTGTAGGCAATTCATGTCCAGTCACATGTCGGCTTGTAACATAGTTGTACCTGATATCTCATGTCCTACAGACAATATAAACTAGTTAGGTAGGTAGGAGATATGCAACTATTGACTTACTTAATAACTGCTGGAGAAATATGCTAATGGTTCAAATTATACACCTGCAAGTGAGAACTTGCAGCGAAAGGGACATTGTTTAGATTCAAACAACTACAAATAAGGCCTTTGATTTTCACATGATTTAATTACATTCGGTCTGATCTCCTTCTGTAATAGTTATTACAGTCACAGATGGTTAATAGTACATATCTAGAACCGTGTTCTAGATATTGCATTGGAACCTGTAGTATTCAGTGTGTTTAATTTGACACATGCAATGTAAATCATATGTGCAGTCAACCTTTGATATTTGTGCCTGTTCCTCAGAATATATATCATTTACGTGTGTGCCTAATTTGTGGCTAATGCTACACGTCCAAAAGTTACTAACCTAACCTCAGTTGGACCTGGGACCCGCACTATTATTGGTAGATTCTGCTGTGTATTTCTCTAGGTCAGTGCATTCGGAAGTGTCTCTGTGTCACCATTGGTTCCCTGTTAGGAGGAAAGTTTCTGATTCTGCTGTGCCCGGTTCCTTTTTAGCTCTGTTCCTGTTTTAGAGCCCTAGCTAGCTGCTCTGTGTCATGAGGAAGTTATTTACCTGCTGGCCTGTTGTGGCCAACTCACAAGACGTGTGAGCCTGCATTGGGCGTGGATTAGAACACCTCGCTAACACCAACTGTGCTGGTGCCAGCTTGACCTATCACTGACCCACTGCCTCGTGCTGAATTGGGTTGGAGTGGAATTGAGGAGGTGGGGGGCCGAGGGTGGGGGTTCGATACACCCATTTAATACAAAAAACATGTGAGACACAAAGAAGTCGCACCCTCCTCTCTGTGGGTGGAATCTGCTCAAGAGTCTTGAGCATTTCGGATGCAGTGTAGTTGATTGTGGCTGATTGGTCAAGCGACCACAAAACGGCATCGATGTTGTAATGTCTCTGACTGTCAACATGCTGGTCCATAATGTCATCCAATAGCATGCGTTGCGGAACCTACTTGACCTGTGAATCCAAGACGGTATTAAAGTATATTATAAATATTATATTCAGATGAGGGCAGATCAAACACTTGTGTTGGGTATTATAACCCTATTTAAGGAGTGATAACATCCATGGCCGGAGACCTGCTTGTCATGACAGTATATGTGAACCGTAGATGTGTTGGACCTTGTGGGACCAGGGGTTGGCTGTATGTTCTCAGTCCCCTACTCAGGATTCGGTGGTGCGGGGGGGGGAGACTCTCTCAGCATCCAAACAATTTCTCTCTGGACTCTAAGATTACAGGCAGGGTATCACACACAGCGGTCGTGTGGACAGTTTGTGAGTTAGCCAGGAACAGCTTCTCAGTGTGAACTCGGGGCAAACGTCAATCAGACACGGGGGAAAATGCATTGCAGTGATGACTACAGAGGAACCTGTTTTCTTGTTTAGTTGCCACTCTGGTCGAGAATATGTGTGTAGAAACCTTTTATCAGCAGTAGGAGAGCTCAAGTCTATAGCAAGGACTGCAAGACTCGAAGGCAATATTTAATTAAAGGAAGGACTAAATAAATACAGTATGTGAAAGGATCAAGGTTCACTAAAGATATTTTATTCATCACCACGGTCACCAAAAGAAGCTGAATCCGTTTCACAACGTTCTTCTCCCGCTCGTTATTTCCCACTGAGGTGCTGCATTTCTGTCCGACGGCCAATCCAAAGCAAGTGACGCTCACCAGAGCTTGAACTTGGCTTGTTGTGGGTCTGCTTTACCCGTCCAAAAAAAAGAAAAAACATTGAAAGTGCTGAGTCAGCCGGATTATGTCCACAGCATCCAGCTCTGTCATTGGCTGTCTGAGGAGACGGAGGCAGTCCAGCGTGGCCTGTTGCCGGGTGATAAGAGGGGATTCTGGGGTGGCGTACACCGTGTAGACTAACGCCAAAGGGTTAACATGAGGAGAGGAAAGACGACTCCAAACAGGGTGTCAGTTGTTCATGGTACAACAGCATGGTGGACCAACAGAGGGCATGCTAGCTAGGTCTGCATGCTCCATCTTTTGTTCCGTCCATATTCCGTCTTTTGATTTGAGTTAGAGAGACTCAGAAGCATTAATCCGATCCTGAGACGATCCTTTTGGCGAAGCAGATCGAATAAACCTGTTTGAATGAAACCAATCTTCATTCGATACGTTCATTACACCATGCTCCTCCATGTAAACGCAGTCAGTGAGAATAGAGAGTAGAAAATGTGACGTTGTCTATTTCTCTTTGTGTGTTTCCTGTAATCTTTTGTCCTTTCATTGATTATGTTTTTCTGAATAACTTCAGAAAAACAATACGGTCCTTAATAAGTGGGCAGGTTTGGTTTACACAGTGTAACATGAAATCCCTGAGTGTCAGTTTAGGTAATGTCACTGTTCATATAATCCCCTTTCACGGTGGATTTCCTCCGGCTGACATGAAATCTGGATTGGTAGAGCTTATACATACTGGTTCTGTGTTGACTCAGGCAAACCGCCAAACAAACACTGCTTACATCCTGCCAAGTCTGGCTCCCCTATCGTGAGAGTTGAACCTTTGCACGAGGATAACGAGCTGACATTCACGTACACATTACACACATTACAAACAAGATCACAGAGTAACGTATACTGACTGTCACTGACACTAACGCTCTCTCCTACCCTCCATGCAGGAAACGGCCAGCTCAGTGTACCTGGTGATGGAGGTATGTTTGTTTATGAGACAACACAATCGTAACACACTGATAAAATAACTTGCATATGCATATGGTTGTTACTAACTGGCTTTTGGTGATGATCTGTCCACTTACCACTTATCACCAAGGTGTCGCCAAAGAGAACAGAAACAGAAATCTTTTTGATTTTAACTTGTAAATCAATATATTTTAAAAGCCAAACTATCTCAGATACATTCATTTCATATTCATGAAAAATTAATAACTTGATTGTGTGATTATAAATTATCACACAATCACATGTGAGGGTCTGTCCTAGTAGCACAAACATACACATTTTCTCTTTGGCTTAGCACCCTTCAGAAGAGCCTTTTCATACTAAGAGATGTGACCTCAGCCTGTGATTTTAGAATACACCTTCATGCTGTCAATGGATCACACACACATTCAGGCTGGGAAACCCTTTCACAGAGGGGTCATCGTAAGACAAACACCAATTTATTGCGTATTACTGGCACATATTTCCTGTTAAGTTTGTGTAATTCTAGGATTTTTCTTCTCTCTACTTCTAGTACTGCAACGGCGGGGACCTGGCAGACTATTTACACTGTGAGTGGAAACATTTACCGTAAGACAAGAGACTAATGGTGCGTTCCAGACCGTGTTTTCACAACCTTCTACCCGTGAAAGTGCCCTGGAACAGCAGTCAAACCAGCAAGTGTCCAAAATGCCCAAATGACTCCTCTTTGAGATAGAAGGCACATTCACTGTTTAAATATTGTTGTTGCTTAGTGGTGTGTTTGGGTACATAATGTGTACTTTGTTTATTATAGTGTCCTACATCATCAATTATGCCCAGGCCCAATGGGCTTAAAAGAGACTTATTCAACACATAAGCAATATTCAAACATCGCCAAGGATGAATAAGAAATAAAGAAACATACACCAAAATGAAAGGGAATATTTAGACATTTTATAAATTAAACGAGATGATGATCAGAGATAAAAACGTAAATGTGAGTCACTTACTTTCACTTACTCTGTGATGGCAGGAAGCGAGCTTCTTATCTTAAGGCGAGGAGATTCATGGCGAGTTATTTTGGTGTGATCACGGAGAGCACAGTGGTTCCAACACCACATTCAATCAAACCATTATTCATAACGCATATCTACACCGTTCAATATATTTTCACACTAACTTGTTGCTCTCAAGGGCAGAGCGAGAGTCAGTGCAAGACTTGACTGCAAATGTCTCTATTTTCGGTTTATCGAAAAAACTAAAAAGCTCTGCTTACAAAGATCCGAATTGTAAAATCATACCCTTCTAAAACCATGACCGACTTAATTCACCTGGTTTCCCTAGTGCCTACATATTCAAAACATACATGAGTGCAGACCAAATGTGGAGCTGAATGTTACCCTTTTCCTGCCAGCTATAACTGACTCTCATGTATTTTTCCCGGTGTTGCAGCTAAAGGCACCCTGAGTGAGGACACCATCCGCGTGTTCCTGCAGCAGATCGCAGGCGCCATGCAGGTGCTCCACGGCAAGGGCATCATCCACCGGGACCTGAAGCCCCAGAACATCCTGCTGTCCTACCCACCGGGGCGCAAGTCCCACTCCAACAACACCTGCATCAAGATCGGTAGGACTGCTTCAATAGGGGGAAAAGTCTCATAATCATCACTGTTCTTTTCATGCCTTTTCACCTTTAAGTTAATACACTGAAATATCCATCCACTGATAGTCTCTTTTTCATTGTCTCATTTATCTTTCCTCTCTCTTCCTCTTCCTCTATCTTCCTCCACCCCCGATCTTCTCCTGGTTTTGTTCCAGCTGACTTTGGCTTTGCCAGGTACCTGCAGACCAACATGATGGCCGCCACCCTCTGTGGGTCTCCCATGTACATGGTGAGCCTTCCTCTGGCCAAACTACGCCCTCGTATACGTTGACTTACTGGGTGACCATCAGCCACACTCTACACACCATTCAGTAATTACTGTGCACAACAGCGTTACGTTAGAATCGAATATTACATTTAATTCCCGTTGAATGTGTCCAAATGAGACAACGATTTTAAATGGTGGTTGAACGCACATTGTACCTAACCCATCGAACACGAGGCACATACTGAACGGTCGGGCCTGCTGCTGTGTTGACCCCAGGCTCCTGAGGTCATCATGTCCCAGCACTACGATGCCAAAGCGGACCTCTGGAGCATCGGCACCATCGTGTTCCAGTGCCTCACTGGCAAGGCCCCATTCCAGGTGAGGATCAGACCTCCTACCGTGTGGATCAGACCTCACTAATCCAGTCTGTTGTTGGAGGCGGATGTACGCCATGTAATCCCGGGTTGCCTGCCATCGCGAAGAAACCTACTTTCCCTTTTGCATTTTTGTTTATTTGTTGGGTTTGTAACGCATTGATCTGGAAACTGTTAAAGGGCCAAGGTGCCTCACATAACCTTTGATTGTTATTGAACAATCGGACTCAAACCTGTCAATAATTAAAAGGGCTTGGAAAATCTTCTCACACGGCGGTATTAACACAGTAATAGCATCAAACGGAGATAAGAACTCTTAATAACCAAGCTCCACTTAGCAGGGAGGAAGAACCGACCGATTTCCACCCAGGTCGATACACATTGCAGCTATCCCTGTTCATATGATTGACTCGATGCAGTGCTTTGCTATGACGTTGGATCTAACCAGAGGTGTATCGGCTCATGCTGGAGATTGGGTTTCAAAGAGTTTGAGAGTTATTTCAAAGCCTGTTTATCTATCGTGCTGCCAGACTTCTGTCGTGTTACCGGATGTAAATACCACCTATTGAGGAATTGTTAGATCTGAACCGGTCAGACTGGATTCGTCTCTCTCTCTCTCTCAGTTCTCGCTCAACTCTGTGTTCGACCCGCATGTTAAAATGTTCAGCTGTGTGCGGCGGTCTGCTCTCCACATGGCTCTAAGTACAACAATAAGGATATGTTTGTTAAGTATTTACACTGGTGAACATACATGAACTCAGATCTTCACGTTGTGTCACTTCAACAGGCCAGCAGCCCTCAGGACCTACGCCTCTTCTATGAAAAGAATAAGAATCTCAGCCCGAGGTACGGTCATTCACCCTGCACATGAAATAAGATACCATGCTTTGTATTGTAATGTTAACAATCCTATTTGGCTGTTATAACGATCACCTGTTGATCGACAATGACCTCCTGTGTTAAGGGGCAGAGAAATAGATTTGTGTACAATCTAACTTTTTCACTTCGTCCATCGCTTTCATTAAGAACATTGTCACATTTTTGTATTATGATTTTTATCAACCTCATTTTGTAGTATTATGTCATGGCCGAAGCAACAAACCATCATGGGTCTTGTGTGGTTGCCAACACAGACTGTGTTAACAGACATTTTTTCTCTTTTTTGTGTGTATTTTCCCAGCATCCCCAGAGAAACCTCCAGTCATCTGAGGGTCTTGCTGCTAGCTCTGCTTCAGCGGAACCACAAGGACCGCCTGGACTTTGGTACGCAGTTACATCTACGCGTCTATCGCTTAGCAACCTGCAGGGAACGTGGACTTCAACAGCGGTTAACTCTTGATCAAACTGGCCCTAAGTGTGTG
>OMLJ01118268.1:0-12852 GCA_900302595.1 Gadiculus argenteus | reverse complement strand
ACGAAGGAGCCGTTTCGCTGCCGCGCAGCGCCCCGGAGCTCCAGTCCCACGTGGACGGGGACGAGGCGTTGGTCAGCGACACCAAACAAATCATTGGCACTTTTCTCAGAGACTATGTAGGGGCACACAAAGCCAGAAGGAAGCAAGACAAGGTTCAAGCGACTATGAAAAGAGTTGTAGACAGCTTGATTGAAAAACACGAATACTCATACAATGGTAGGTGACCTGAAATATGCCACATAAAGCCTTCCAGACACGTTTATTTAAACCTTCCGTCAAGGAACCACATCTATAAACATATTCATCCCCATTTCACATCTGTACATACCATTTGATATACTAACATGTTATGTTAATAGTGGGAAAGTAGTCCACATGATTTAATATTGGTGTAACGTTATATTACACGTATGAACACGCATTACGCTTTACACACGCAGAGTCAATACTAGAGAGAGACACACACACACACACACACACGAGTGATTGATCAGTTCAGCGGACTGTGTTGAATTGATTACACGTTTCTCACCAACGTCCTTTTTATTTGAAGATATGATCCAGAAATTGGAATTGGAGGGCCGAGGGGAAGACATGAGGTTTGTCACGTCTGTGGCCAAGAGTCTCTTCTCAGACGGCATAACGAACTGGGGGCGCATCGCCAGCCTAGTGTCCTTCGGAGCAGTGCTGTGTCAGGCCCTGGAGGTCATGGGGAAAGGAGGCTGCGTGTCGCTGGTGGCCGAAGAGATTTCCTCATACCTCCTTTCATACCAATGGGAATGGTTGGTCAGAAACAACTCATGGGTACGTACGTTGTGACATATCTGACTTGGGTAGTGCAGTCCCAGTGAAGATGTTCCTGTTGCGTAACTGCTTTTATTGTTCCTCAGATTACCAGGGCCTAGCTCTGTCTACAGATTGTAATCTAACTTGCATTTTGTTTGTTATTGTTTCAGGATGGCTTCGTAGAGTTCTGTCAAGTGTCAGACGACGAGACAGCAGTGAGAACTACACTCATGGCCTTTGTTGGATTTGCTGGTATTGGCGTAACGATAGCCCTATTAATCAGATGGGGCTTAAACATTTGGGACTCAAAGACTTAAGTGAAGTTCTGCCCTTTTTTTGATTCATCAGAAACCAGCTACTACAGGCGAGGGTCCATCCGCCGCCATAGAGAGGGCCTCGTCTCCTCAGATACTGACGACATTCAAAAGCGGAGACGAACGTGAAGCAAGACCCATGGAACTAGGAGGCACGCTGGTGAACAAACTGCAGGACAAAGACGACGAAGAAGGAGCCGGTTCGCTGCCGTGCAGCACCCCGGAGCTCCAGTCCCACGTGGACGCGGACAGCCAGGCCGGGGACGAGGCGTTGGTCAGCGACGCCAAACAAATCATTGGCACTTTTGTAACTGTTGCGTAACTGCTTTTATTGTTCCTCAGATTACCAGGGGCTAGCTCTGTCTACAGATTGTAATCTAACTTGCATTTTGTTTGTCATTGTTTCAGGATGGCTCCGTAGAGTTCAGTCAAGTGTCAGACGACGAGACAACAGTGAGAACTACACTCATGGCCTTTGTTGGATTTGCTGGTATTGGCGTAATAATAGCCCTATTAATCAGATGGGGCTTAAACATTTGGGACTCAAACACTTAAGTGAAGTTCTGCCCTTTTTTTTCAATAAAAGACACATGGCCACAAACAAAATAAATTGTATATATCCTCATTTTTGTATTTATTTATTTTTTGTGATCTACTAAATAAACCTGCTATGATATGTAACTATGCAACTTGTTGGAAAATTACATAATAAGCCAATAAGAAAAGGTTTGTGAGAATATGATTGATTGTGTATTGTGTCTAGAGGTCAGAGGGCTCGGCCTCAAGGGAGAAGAAGAGAAATGTACCACAACAGACGTAATGAACAGGCACTGGCTGTTGGCCCACTGTTGCCACCCTTGCCTACTAAGGTGTGCAGCTCCAGTAGGCTTAATTGCTATTGCTGCTATTGTTATTTTGTGTATTTAATTTGTATCGTTGCATCTATCAGTTATCATTACTTCAATGAATCAACAATCAGGAAATAAGTACAAATATAACTCCTGTTGAACACAAATGTACAGTTTACAAAAGTAACATCTGAGTTGGAACAGCTGGAACCAAGAACCAGAATATTCCTTTGTTTACGTTAGCCGAAGCCTATTACAATCGCAATACTAGCCACAATCCAATCTAGGAACCTGATGTCCTGCTGAACTCAACGCACCTTTTGTAAATATGTAAACAGAGGCTCTCTCTCCAATCCACTCATTACAGCTCATTATGCTTATAATAAAAAAACAGCTTGGTTGTTGGCAAAGACAACAGCAGGAGAGAAAGAGAGTAATATGTGCTTTTCTCGACAAGGCTTCATGAATGCACTGCATCAGGGATGAGTTGTTTTCATTGGCCGGTGACACTGGAAGGCCGTGGATCCAAACAGGACACTGCTGAATGCAACAAAGGGTTTCTAATCTAAGATCTGTTTAAATGAAACAGATCTTAGGCTATCTTATTCATGTCTGCTGGTACTCATAAGTGACGTTATATATTCTGTCTCATGCTCTCTTTCTCTCACACACTCTCTTGCCACATAACCTGCTGCTAAAAAGCCCCACACAACCTTTGACCTCTGGCCCTTAGGCACACCGACCTGGTTTTTAATGGGGGTCACCATGCCTTTCTTGCGATAGTCGACAGACTTCAGCAGCACCAGAAGATCCATCATCTTCTCAGACACCTCTTTGGATGTCTGGAGGGGCAAGAGACATAGGGGGGGAGAGAGACAGAGAGAGAGAGTGAGATTAGATTTGATCAATGCACTCGCTGCCTCTGACTGTGATTCAAGACCGCTGGCTGACGTCCTTAAGCTTTGCTGTAGTATAAAGTGATCTGTGATTATTGATCAATATTGATAAATAACAAGACTAAAAACTGAACAAACTATGTTGAATGACGATCAGATATAACTTAATTACATACTATTATGCTAGTATAATCGAGTATGGTCATCCCTAACACCCATGTCTTTATTACATTGTGCAGAACCATTTAGAGTTCATGTGTCTCTTCTCAATGTTTCTCCCCACACGGTCTTGGTGACTCCTGCTTGCCCCGATGAGGCCTTAGGCTTTAGAGGACTCCTCAGATATGGGCCTGTGACTCCCTTTGAGAGTACAGCTGTGATGAAACACCTGATGAACCGCACCTCACCTTTCATTTCACTGAAAGGCATCTCGCCTGTAACCCCATTGATTCCTTCCTATTCTTTACACATAACCGCCCTCGTAAAGATGACACCCCACACGTGAATCACCCCATAGTGTTAA
The DNA here is from genome assembly GCA_900302595.1 of Gadiculus argenteus. Classification (NCBI taxonomy): domain Eukaryota; kingdom Metazoa; phylum Chordata; class Actinopteri; order Gadiformes; family Gadidae; genus Gadiculus; species Gadiculus argenteus. Next base: position 9,485 of record OMLJ01118268.1, on the reverse strand, counting down.
TGAAAACAGGTCCAAACCCCTACAGTAGAATAATACAGACTTCAACTTAGATGCTATATATCAGCAGTTCTGTACCAACCCCTTCTCCTCACACCGGCATGTGGAAACACGTTGTTACACAGGACCTGCGCTGACACATCAATCAGATTTAACGGCAGCCATGACCCAGCCCCTGGGCCCCCAGGTGGGCCCAAGGTTGGCATAGGGACCAGCCCGTGCATCAGTAGTATCAACGTGACGTCTTTCTTCTGTTTTGCGCACATGGCTATTTTGCATACGCGCACAGGACTGGCTGGCTCCGCTTGGCCAAAAAATATTACATATTTGTGAATACATGTTTTGAATTCTCAATACTGGACATGGTGAGCTTAAAAAACATTTAAGTTTCCATTAGTGACAATAATATATATATATATATTATTTATTTGACAACAATTTGAGACCCCTTCAAATGTTGCTTTTGAGGCTTTCAGGGGGTCTCATTGGGTCTGTGTTTTTTTAATCCAAGAAAAGATGGCCCAGAAGCTGTTGAACTCTGACCTGACATGTCTCTCCTTTTTTTACTTGTATGCCAAATAAATCAGTTTAAATTAGTTTGTCTTGGAACCTGATGTAGTGTAGCTGTATTGTTACAACCAGTGCCATGGTTACAACCAAACGATCATCAACGTGTTTGGTTGTCTCTTGATTACGCAATATCCCATATCGACCAATCACAGCAGCTCCTCGGTAGAGTCTCTCTTCCAGCCCGTCTGTCCCCCAGCCTCCAACCAGTGTTGCCAGATTGGGCCAGATTTCCCGCCCAATCTTGAAATCTGGCCCAATCTGGTAACCCCGTTGACCTGTATATTTGTTGTATTTTATTTTATCAGCGATAATAAAAGATAATAAAAGAATAACACAAGAATGAAGTGTCCAGTGTTCTGTCTATTTTAAGCTTTTATTTGAGTATCAGTATCAGCCAGCATGCAGGTCTCTCTTTATTCATATATTTAATACGATGCTTAGTAGGAACTTACGATTTCTGAGTATTCAAGTGCAATTATAATACAATCATACATTATTATGCAAAATAAATATGACCGGCAGTTTAATATATAATAGATAGTAGGCCTATACTGTCCATGTATCCTTGCAGCTCCAAGAGCCACAGTTAGTGTTGCTACTACATGATAAACCTAACAATAAAATATGTCATATTTTCATGTCATACAATATGAAAATATTTTTTAATGTTTTCATATTTTGTGACAATTATTACCTGAATTAGGTAACATTTCATAAGACCGCCTGGTTGAAGTGTACTTAAATGCGCCCCCTCTAGCATGGATATAGTAGGCCTACTGCATATCTTCCCCGAAGTACATCTGTTTGAATTGTAACTCAAAAGGCTATTACTCGTATTCACACAATTACCAATGTTAATAGTAACCACTTTGTGCGTAGATTATGTGAAATCTAATCTAATCTAATGTGAAAGTAGGTTATCTTTATTTGTAGGCATATTTAGATACTGGGCCTATTAACATATTATGCTTATGTTCACAACACACATGTATTTTTCCAAGGACACAACAATTTAAATTAAAGTACATTTAAAGAAAATAAAGTGTATAGTTAATGTAAATAGGTTAAACAGCAGCTAGTGATCAATGGGAACTGGCCGCTATTTCTCCATTTAATGGTGTATTTTATTTAAATTTAAATTCCTGTAGGCCGACATGTCCTCTGGTCACACCAGAACTGAGGCCCTCGCTTCAAAACCTTTGAAGCATGGATGTTCTCGAGTATTCTATTAGCAAATTATGACAAACCAGCAAGTCAAACAGGTTTCCTTCTGATGTATCAAAGCAGCACCCAATAAAGTTTAATTATGAGGTAACACAAGTCAACAAAAATACTTGTGATTGGGAACCTATTGCATCACCTCAGTAAACGTCCTCTGAAAGTCTTACTGCACCCCCAGTCTGAGTAGCACCAGCAGGGACAGAGCCAGCAGGGCCCTGTGTACGACGATGCCACCGGCCCCGTTTACGTTGCAGAAGTCATTGGTGTTGCAGCAGGTCACTTGGTTGCCGTTGCCGTTCTCGTCCAGCCCCGAGTTGGAGATGGTTCCCGTGCAGGTGGTGGAGGTGGCACACTGTTTGGTGATGACCCTAGAGGGGCCTGGAACAACACATAACACTGAGTAATAGGCACCTTTATCAAACCAAATAGGTTTGATAAAGGTGCAGTATAAAAAGTAACCACAGATGTATGGAACGTGATTTGTTGGGAATTAAAGTAGCCCCTTTTTATAGAACCAAAAAATAAAGCAAATTGTCATCCCAGAAAAAACTTGTTTCACGTTGTCCTGTTATTTAACTTTTCCAATTTGCAAGCCAATTATAGAGATTACTGACTTTTAACACATGATTGACAAAGCATGAGGCATGGTCTACATATGTGGCACATGAATAAGGATATGATGAAATATATGATGTATATTATATATATATATATATAGATATAGATATAATTACCAGCAATGTCTACAATGGTCAAACACCGGTCCTGCAGTGCCGGACACGTTTGGTTATTCCGGTTGCATTCCACGTTGGTCGGGACAGAGCTGCACACGAAGCAACTTATAGACACCACTGGAGAAATGAGAATAAAGCAATACTAAGTTACAATGTCAACACACACCCACACTAAAGATACAAATATAGTCTCTCAAATAGTATAGTACAGTATAAGACTATAAGTATAGTCTTGAGAACCAAACTTACGAATGAATGAAGGAAGGAATAACCATTGAGGCAACATCAAACTGTTCAAATGTTAAGTCAATTTCCCCAGTTCCAGATTCGCAAAGTTTAGTCTCATCAACCTAGTAAATCATTACAATTGTTGATTGTTTTACTGTTATGGGTGATAGTGTCGTTGATGAAACACAACAATTGAACAAACTAAGAGATGTTGAGAAAGCCGACGTTTGAAAGATAAAGACTTTATTATCACTTGTATCACGTACAACAAAACCTGAGTTGGTTTGCTGAGTTGGAAGAACTTAATGTTATACTCCCAAAAAATATGGACTACATGTACTGACACATTCATCGGGCTTAGAAATAAGGCCCCTCCCATCCCCCCGCTCCAGTCCTTCCTTGAAGGGGACAGGTGTGGTGTGATTAGCCGCTACAAGCCGTTTTGAAAATTGTTCTCTTCTGACATCACAACGGGGCGTGTCCACCTAGATGTATGAAGGATAGATCAGTCTACCAGCCTACCCGGTGGACTGTCGCAAACGTTGCTCATCTATCTGTCATACCTTTGGTGGACACGCCCACCTTAGGTGGACTACCTTAGGTGGACACGCCCAGTTGTGATGTCAGAACTGATTCTGTACTGACAACGTAACAAATGTATATCTTAAACATTACATTTATGTCAGCTGTAAGGCGCTGAGATACTCTGTGTTTAAATCACCTTACTAATCAAACTGATACCTAATAACATACCTTATGACCACAGTGTATTTATGAGATTACATGTTCTACTAATGATCACTGACTTGAGGTCGTTTACACATGTGACAAAAACAATATTGAGTAAAGTATCGAAGTCAAAGTTAAGTTAAAATAGAAATGTGACATAGATGAGCACAATGTAACTCACTTCTACTCAGACAGTTAAGTATACCTTCAACCAATTGACAACAATACCACCCGATGTGATTGTGGAACACATTCATAAAACAATACATATATATATAAATATAATATAAAACATACAACACAAGACTGTTTGATTTGCCAATAACTTTAACTAGTTAACATTGACTTATAAGTCAGTATAAGTAAAGTGAGAGAAAGAATGCAGGGGGCGCCCGGTCATCATAAAGCCCTCCCCGTTTCTTCCCGCCAGAATGGGACGAACCAGATATAGAGAGGTTCACAACAACAGGGGACCACTTGGAGTCAGCTAAGCGAACAGATGAGCAACGTTTTCTACAGTAGGTAGTAGGTACAGTGGGTATGCTGGAAAACTGATCTATCCAGCACACATCTAGGCGGACACGCCCACCTGTCATAAGGGGCAGATTTCAAAAACGGCTTGTAACGGTTAATCACACCACACCTGGTGGCATGTCATGGGATCTTTAATGAAACACACAATTCCTATTATAACTATTCTCTAGAAAACACTGTAAACATATGCAACAAACACAGTTCAGTAATGAAAAACAATGTGTTGTCAAACTAGGCCTACAATTTTGGATATTACATCACTATCATCTCTACCTTACATTATTAATATTACTGAGTTGTGTCACAGGTGAATTCATTAGACATGTTTTTATTTAAGATAGGAGATGGAATCAACTTTAATGATCCATGCTGGGGAAATTCACTCAAAAGTCAAAAGCACAGGATTGAGAGTGATAAATACAAATGTAATAAAGTCTAATGAAATAAAAAGATATAGCAATGCATAATATATGTAATAACAACAATAGGTATCCATAGATAGGCTACTCTGTGAATACCTTATAAGACCTAAACCCTTCCCTATACCTACTGTATATCTCACCTGGTCATCGACTGTAAAGACAGAGTAAACTCATTATTGCCTGGGTAAATAAACTACCCAAAATACTGATAATCCCATGAATCCTCAGTGCGCCCTGTGATCAGACGTACCTGACGGCAGCAGCAGGGTGAGCAACCCCAGGCCCAGAAGGATCTTCATACTGCAAGGCATCGCATCCAACGGTGTGCAACGAATGACACCAGACTGTTTGCTGTTACACCTGCCCGTCAAACTAGTTTCGGTGTGTAGACTCTCTAGGTGTGTGTGCATGCATTGCACATGTTTGCATGTATGCGTCTGTCCTCCTTTTTCGTTTAGTCTCATCTGACGGTACCTGAGGCTGCCTACACCCACCGGTCACGTGCCGTTGCATCATGCAGGAAGATGGCATTCTGTGAATGCTGCCTTGTGGGCCCCATTGTTTGAATTCTCTGCGGGGGGGAAAAATTCCCGGAGTGTGTGATGGTTTCACTGATCCTTTGTAGCAGATTCGCCAGCACCCACCTATCACGTGCAGAGCGATGTTGGGTATCTGTATGCCACGCTTTGCCTGGCATCCAATCTACTATTCCATCAGTAGTCGTCCGGTTGCCATGGCGACAGATTGTGTACATAGATAATCACGCTAAGCTTCACATGCAGTCAGCCTATAAAGAGAAGGACTGTTGTTACTTACACATTGAGATTCATGTCATCATGAATGAAATGCATTGTTCCCCCGGCCACTACTATATAGGCTGTTGCCTGTGAAATAGAGACAGACCTTAATAGACTTTTTAGGTTGTTATTCTCATTCATTGACCTTTAGTGAACCACCATTCGTGCTTCCACGGCAGTGTCAAATAGTTATACAAAGACAGTATCAGTTTCAGCTGAACTCTGTGCCAAAAGATTTCACTCTGTGTTAAGCTAGGGCGATCACTGTGCTCCAATCAAAACAAGTCCATCAGAAACCACCATCTCAGCAGGCCGAGATTCAGTGTTTAAACATTGTTATAGTGAGATTCATTTAGTGTTTGTGTTTCCATGTAGTCTTTGAAACAGTTTAGACTTAAAGGGGTACTTAACCGATTTGCATTAAGCTTTGTATAAATAGAAACCCAGTAGTATTTTTTAATGATCGTGCATCCCTCCCTCGTTTTTCCCTGAGAAGGGAAAGCTCTGTATTTCTTTCTGAAATTGGGTTCGCCAATGATGCAAAAATCGTCATTTTGCATCATTAGTGAACCAAAATTTGGCATTTTGCATCAAAGAAATACAGAGCTTTCCCTTCTCAGGGAAAAATAAGGGAGAGATGCACGATCATTCAAAAATACTACTGGCTGTCTATTTATACAAAGCTTAATGCAAATCGGTGAAGTACCCCTTTAAGCTGCAAATCTTTAGCGTTCTCTCAAATTTTGGACAAGAAAGACTTAGCTGCCCTTCCTTCCAGTGAAGGCATCTCCCATCCTAGACCTTTGCATCAATATTGACCACTGTGGGGTGTCTGAGTCGACACCCCACAGTGGCCAGCTCTCCGTCGCCGTGACAACCCACCACTGCAGATTCCTGCTGTACAATTTAACAAACCACTCACCCCAGCCCGTCCACTACACATGCCCAACGGCCTGCTACTCCCTCGCTAGTAGGGGGCACTGAGCTGCTGCTCAACAAAATCTCAATTGTTTGCAGTACTGGCTCCACAACGGTGGCATGAGCTGCCCATCTCCCTATCTATTGTTTCCATGATGCAGCACGTGAAACAGTTGGCTCATCTAAGTCATTTTGCTGGATTAATGTTATGTAGAAAAAGGTTAAATATTGACATGGCTGATAGGTGAAGAGGAACGTTTCTGATTAATTAGATAGTTTCATAAAAAAATTTATTTGTATTTTTTTTTACTATTTCACTAAGCACAAATTAGCATTACATTGAATGGCCAATTGCTATTTATATTAAGTCACGAAAAAAAACCATAATTTCTATATTGCTGTCGCAGAAAGTTTGATCAACATAAAAAAAACCAATGCTAAATCATCCAAAGAAATTGAAGCATTTCTACGACATGAAGCATGTCATAAGTCCTTTGTGACTGCACCTGTGATCAAGGGCTATACAAATTGACTTTGATTGAGCATTTAATTGAGTTGAGTTGAAGCATTACAATCTAAAGAAAGCACAAAAAGTATGTGGTTCAACAGTATGTACTGTTACACTGGTGTTGGGGTGTGAGCTTTTGTATGCTGTGTACGTCATGTTGACAGAATACCACAGTTTCACTTGTCAAGGGGCTTATTGAGAACCAGTCAGACCAAGTTGCAATGTAAATATGCCTCACCGGAACAACTCATGCTATGTTTTACAGTTGTTAGAAATGTTTTATTTGGATATGGATTTTGTCACAGAATGGTTTCACAATACAATATTTCTAATATAACAATGTTGAACATATTTGAAGGAATTTACTTATTCCTAAACCAGACCGATGGAAGATCTGATGGAAGCTCTGAACTGTGAGGTCTACGAATGCTAACGTGATACAGCATTAGCTCCTTATCAAGTCTTTGTCATCACAGTATAGTTAACAGCCTTCTCACTGAGGGGCAGTGTTCCGTGTAAAAGTTGACATCCTGTGCTAATAGATAAACATGCATATTGGAACATTGGAGTTATGATAACAATATGTTACAGGAGGAAAGCCGGTGAATATGATATACTTTTAGCCTGGCGGTACAGTGGTCATTTGTCTGGGAGCTAAGACCATCATATACATAACATGTCTACTATGGGAGCATCAAAAGGAATTTTAACCCGGGATGCGACATGGCTGAAGAAAGGGGTGATATTACGTCACCAGGTGTGAGTGTGATTAGCCCTTACAAGCCGTTTGAAAAACTGCCCTTTCCTGTGCCTTAACATCACAAGTGGGCGTGTCCACCTAGACGTGTGCTGGATAGATCAGTCTACCAGCCTGTAGCAAACGTATCTGTCACTAAAACACAGGAAAAGGCAGATTTTCAAACAGCTTATTATTACTAATCACACTCACACCTGGTGGCATGATATCACCCCCATTAAAGGGACACTCCACCCATTTGCATTAAGCTTTGTTTTGCTGGAAACCAAGTCATATTTTTGAATGGTCGCACATCATTCCCTCATTTTCCCCAGAGATGGGAGATATCTGTATTGACCTCTAACACTTCCTTCTTTAAATGATGTCATATGACGATTTCGACATCATTTAAAGAAGGTGTTAGAGTTCAGGCTCTGGTGAGACTACAAGGCACCCACTTTTCTTGGACAAGAAGGCACCAAAATAGAATGGAAGTTACATTTTGACTACAAATATGATATGGGTGGATGTGTTCTCTTACTTCTACACTCTAACTGAGGAGGAATATATGTCCTCAGCGCCGTCCAACACACACCATGACACCTAGAATTAGTGTGACCTGTGGAACCCGTCCTATCTCCACTTCTCCTTTAAAGGGGAACCGCCACCACTTACATACGTGTGTTTTGAACACCGAAAAAGTTGGACCATTGACATCATTGTTCATTGTTGTGATTTCCGCTGCATTGGTCCGATTCTGAAAATCGATGGCAATGGTTGAGCTTTTTCACAGAAACTGAGTTGATGGGACAGACTAAATTTTTTCCCCTCATTTGAAGCTATAGCCATTCTCTTGTATGAGCTTAGCGTGACGGTACTCCTCTACGGGGAGGTATGCTACATATATACACTCAAGACGTAGTCTGTTTATCAAGGAGGGAATGCACGTCCCTGCCTTATAGTGCCGGTACTACATGGATCCTCTTCACTGGGTCTTTACTTTCTTGCTTTTAGACCCAGCGTCTCGAAGTCTGGCCTTGTGGGCATAGTGTCTGAGGAAGACACACACACACACACACACACACACACACACACACACACACACACACACACACAAAGTGTGTCAATAACAGTGTTGCTCAACCAAATAAAAACATTAGCTTTTGTTGAATTGTCAATATTCACACTTGACATGAATAATAATTAAGTGAAAACAACTCATATAACATAACAGCATATAACAACGCAATATAACAAAGCGATATCACGCCATATCGTGCTCATGCGCACAAATGTCATTCATCTATGAATCGTGTCCCAGAGCACGATTGTCTGACTTTTTTCGTGCTACACGATTTACTAAATGTAAACCAATGCATTTTGAATAGGGTTAGGGTTAGGGTTAGAGTTTAGGGTTAGAGGTTAGGGTTAGGGTTAGGGTTAGAGTTAGAAACGCCCTTTCAAAATACACATTTCGTTCTGTGTAGCATGAAAAAAGTCAGACAATCGTGCTCTGGGACACGATTCAATAGATTAATAACGTTCGTGCACATGAGCACGATATCGCGTGATACCAGGCTGCATATAAATAGGCTGCACTTTACAACGACAGAAAGCATAAATGAAATTAAAGTTGTTATAATTTCATTAACATTATGGCCGGTTATGGAAACAAAGTATAAGTATAAAAGTATAAGTATCTAAGTATAAAAGCTATCATTTGAGTAATTTGCCATCTTTTATTATGAACATTTACAAATATCTGCTGCCCTTTTCCGCTCTCTCTCTCTCTCTCTACAGTACAGCTGTCAAACGGAGGAGGAGGAGTCTGTTACCTGCGCTGATAGAGATAGAGGAAGAAGAAGAGCTCATCTCTGAAGCAGAACAGCTGGTGGGACAGAGACAAGCTGTCTGAGGAGGAGAGGCAGGAGATGGAGGAGCAGAGGTCCCAGAGCAAGGTGTTCATCCCCTGGTGGGTGGAAGGAGAACAGTTCAGGACAGGTGGGGAGGGAGGATGCTACGTCCAGGTAGGGCGGAGGCACTGCGTTCTAAAGGCAAGGTTCAGACCAAAGAGGCGGGGCGGGGCGGGGC
>OMLJ01118264.1:0-14253 GCA_900302595.1 Gadiculus argenteus | reverse complement strand
ACACACACACACACACACACACACACACACACACACACACACACACACACACACACACACACACACACACACACACAACACACAACACAATACTGCACACACACACACACACACACATATTTATTACACAACGCGAGAGATATCAAGTGCAAATATGGGTTTTTAGAGTGCAAATATATAAGGGCACTTCAGGGCAAAGGGGCAAAACAAGACCCCTCCACTACGCGTCGGTGTCCTGTTCGCCCTGTCGGGAATTATTTCCCGATAATGACTGGTGATGTTCTATACATTATCCCGCTTATTACACGGCAACTGGCCAAAATGAAAAAATAACTTCACACAGTGTGTCTTTTAAAAATGTATTTGTTAGCAGCATTCGTAGTGTTGATCAGCAGAGAAATAGTCTGCCAAAGACGTTGCCTAGCAACCGAGGATGCTGGGATTGATAAGTTACACGGTTGATACGAAACACGTGACTTTCCTTGACAACAGTCATTATATGCATAGCAACGGTCATTATATGCATAGCAACGTTATTATTGAAAAATAATTCCCCACCGGAAGTTGGGAAGGCCCATGAAGAGAACGGAGCGTTCCACAGCGTTGAGAAGAGCTGTGTTATATACAGCGCGTGTGGTTGACAGTTGAACGTGTGTGTGTTCAGAAAATTATTTGGATGGTTTTCCATCCAAAGAGTCAGTCTCTATTCCGCTTGGCCCAGCAGCTGGGTGTGACTCAGGGGCCATGGACCACTGCTGCCATTAGTTTCTGTTGTTCGGGATCAGGCCGAACAGCCCATAGGAACTCAAACCCTTAAAGAAAGTTAGAAGGTCCTATTTTTTAATGGTCGTGCATCATTCCCTCATTTTCCCCAGAGATAGGAGATATCTGTATTTACTCTCTAACACTTCCTTCTTTAAATTATGTCATATGACCATTTTGACATCATTTAAAGAAGGAAGTGTTAGAGTTCAGGCTCTGGTCAGACTACAAGCACCCACTTTACTTGGATAAGAAGGCGCCAAAATAGAAATGGTTGTTACATTTTGACTACAAATCCGACCGACTTTCAATACACATTAATGTAAAAATCAGTGTAACGTCCCTTTAAAGACTCACTCCTGGATGACTGATACCACCGCAGTTGATCCATAGGCATGCACACAGTGGTTGACGTGCTCTGTGTGGTTTGTGGTTTAACCAACCTATCCAGTAATCGAAGGGTAGCCAAGCGATAGGGTTGCCGTGAAACGCGGCCATTGACTTGGCGTCCGGCAGTGAGATCCCCGTCATAGCGCCACATAACCAAAAGACTATGTCTGGCATTTCAGAGGTATGGTTGTGTTCGCTAAGGTGCGGTTTCACTGTTTGTTTACTCCAAGCCGTCGGCTGTGTGGTTCCGAGTGTGTATTGACTTCTGTGCACATGCAATTCCCCTCAGATCCACCCCGGACCACGGAAAGGTTGTTTTCTTCCCAATGTTTTCTCAATCTATTCTACAATCCATAAACTCTATAATCCTGGCCGGAACCACGCAATCAAACCTGGCTTTATTTATAGAGTGTTTTTTCGTAGCACAACAGCAATCTGTGAGCATTGTGTATTTGCTGTAGTTCTAACTTCTAATTTGTTTTCTTGGGTTGTGTTGATTCTGTCTGATGAATGCCTTTAAGGAGCAGTGGCTAGATAGAGAAAGAGTAAACACTGGTAAGCTATAGTCCTGTAGCCTGGCTCCACCTGTCTACGTACTTCCGCTCGATTTCTTTTTCCTCCAGTACTCCGTCTGGAATAGCTTGATCCGCCTTCGTTTACTCTGGAAAGATCACTGCCGACCAACCAGTGAACAGAGGGCGTTCCCCAGAGCACCTCCGACCAACCAGTGAACAGAGGGCGTTCCCGAGAGCACCTCCGACCAACCAGTGAACAGAGGGTGTTCCCCAGAGCACCTCCGACCAACCAGTGAACAGAGGGCGTTCCCCAGAGCACCTCCGACCAACCAGTAAACAGAGGGTGTTCCCCAGAGCACCTCCGACCAACCAGTGAACAGAGGGTGTTTTAAGTTGCGCGCTGGGTTTGAAACGTTGACGCTGTTCCACACTCCAGTCCAGCGGTGGCGCATAACATACGTCATTACCAAACATTAATGATTGGTTTAAAGGAAATCCAATAATTTCAAACTTCAGACAAGTGTCCACCAACCAGGAAATAAACGTTTGCCAATGGATCTAGACCAGACTCTCTGGGGACTCAGAGAGTCTGGTCTCCGGGCTAGGTCTTACCTCCTTCTGGAGAAAAGAGGGGACGGATTTGCTCATGTTTTTCAAATGATCTGGATCGGAAAACGAGGCCGTGGAGGCCGTGGAGGCGGTTGAGATAGATGTAGCTGTAGAAGAAAAAGAAGGTTTTAATTAACTCGACATAGTGACATTCCTAATTAAAAACAATGTTAACCTAAAATTCAAACCATTTTTGCTCCGTCTCATATCAATTGGATCTGGTCGTCGCTCTTGCCCTGTAGAATACGATGATATCATTTTATTGGACGCATAAAAAAATCTCAAATGATCCAAATCTATAGGAATAAAAATGTTTCTCCTTACATGTAGAAGATCCAAATGATGTGATGTCCTCCAAGCTCTTGGTCTTATTTTTAAGTTCGGCTCGTCTGAGCGCTCTCTTCACCGGGTTCTGGTCCTCGCTGTCATCCCCTAAACAAACAGACATCCAGATAGACGCAGAGTCTTTATAAGTCATTGAAATTCATATTTTACTACCGAACACAGCGTAGTGACACTAGACATGAGCTATAGATTTATAAAACTATGAGTTTGATTGTAAACTCAACAAGCCTCCACACAGTGGCAAATAAAAGCCATTTGGTTGAGATGTTTTGGGACAATATTGATTATGTTCCAGAATTATGTTGAAATTACATCTATTCCTTTCTGAATGCCTGATGCTAGTAACGCGTTACTCTAATCTGACTACTTTTTTTCAGTAAGTAATCTAACGTGTTACTATTTCTGAACCAGTAATCAGATTAAAGTTACTCATTTAAATTACTGTGCGTTACTATTTCTGTCATTTTCCTTAGTACAAATATATTTTTTTTTTTGCACGCATAAGTATCACATGCACGCGCAGACTATTCAGCTTCCACTCTGTTTTTGTCTAGGCACGACCTGGACCCGAAGGAAAAGTAGACATATTAGTTGGAACGCAGAGGAATTACACTATAATATAGAATTCTAAAGATACTAAAGATAATAGCGTACCGACCAGGACTTTTTCAGTCCCAGGCTTTTTTTTTGGCTCCACCCACGCATTAGCTCCCCTTGTCGTGGCGTACGCACCACAGGGAAGTCCGAGAGGCTTACCAACAGAGCAGCAACGAGCTACGAGAAAAGTAGAAAAGTACCACCTCTGCTGGAGGACTTTCTGAGCCCCTGTAAGAGCTCCTGTAAGAGTCCTGAGGGGCGGATCCTGGGCGGATCCTCTCTCCAAACCGCACCCACAAAACCTCATAGCGGGAAAAGTACACCTGGTCGGTACGTGGCTTATGTTACAAAGGATCTGTGTTCTGCAGACCACTCTAGAACCTGTTCTATTTGAATTGCAATCGCGAAGATAAAATCGAAGATAAAAAAATAATAATTGTAAAAAGCTGAATGTAACAAATAAAATAAAATAACTTGTAATCTAACTCAGTTACTTTTAAAATCAAGTAATCAGTAACGTAACTAAGTTAGTAGTTTTTCAAGGTAACTGTGGCAACACTGGTTGATACACCACAACAGGGCATCTTCTTCATGGCTGTTGATGATGAGGTCAGTTAATGGTGTGGTTAACTTTCTATATATATATATATATATATTGCATCCAAATCAAGGTACAGTTCAGTGTCACCATTCATACAGTTGACATTTATGTGTGCACAAAGAGGCCAACACTTGACCCGCTGTCCTGCCCACAAATCAAACAAGAAGGATAAGGAATTACACGTAATGTTGACACAAGAGAGAGAATTAATGTCCTGCCAAGAGAGGCAGATAGATTCTACAAGGATGTCCCTGGATGTGTCCTTCTTTTACAGCGTTGACACAGCACCAGTTACTAGTACCTCCAACATTCAACAGTATTCAGCATTATTACACGACATGCGAGATATCGAGTGCAAATATGTGTTTTTAGAGTGCAAATATAGGACGATATTACACGGGTCAACAACTGATTGCACAGCTGCGTCAGCGCGGTAAAACGACAGTTAAACACGGCAGAATAAATGGTGGAAAACTCATTCTTTCCTTGATTTATTTTGTCGTATAATAAATAATTTATTACACAGGTAGTCGTTCAGTACTCGAAAAAAATATCCAGCCACAACCTGTGTAATAACCTATATATATTCAACACTCTTCAACACTGGACTATTTCTAAAGACAATACTAAGTTGAACCGTTTATAAATGTCCCAGGAAGACATGGTATTGTGCATTTATATGTGTGTGTGTGTGTGTGTGTGTGTGTGTGTGTATTCATGTGTGTATTAATTTCTTAAAAAGCCTTTAAGTTTAAGTTTTACTTCCACTGTAAGGACACCAACAATTGTATTTTCAACAGCTTTGGTGGCATTAGCACTCATTCAAGTTATGTTTTATCAGTGTTTGTATTTCATAACGCATGCGTATGCAGGCATTTCATCGTTGATTTTCTAATAGCTATTTTGTAGTTGTTAATTCATTGTATCAAATAGCATTAAACGCTGCTTACAGGTGGAACTGGTCCTGGAGTTGCTCCGGGTTTCTGACGCTGTGCTGCTTAAAGATGATTCTCTTCCTGTGTCTGAGCCGCTGTTATTCACCCGCTGTGACGCTTTGCCTCCCGTCCTGCCGTAACGTTCCTCCGAGCCCACCGGGGAACTCGCTCTCGCCGGACCACACAAGTCAAAGTCGTAGGCCTTGGCGTCTGACCCCTGTTCGCCCGCGACTGGGTCGAGGGAGTCGTGGCCGCTGGACTTCTCGGTCATGCCGAGGTAATGGCGATAGTCTCGTGGAACGAACGCACGAGCCCGCAATGCCGGAGATTCAGAATTAACCGACGGTCTCCGAGTGGAGAAGCCTCTGCCGTCGAATTGCCTTCTGTGTTGAGACTTATCAGCGCTCTGTCTCGTGACTCCTTCCTGAGGCTTTTTACCACAGTCTTGTTCTTTGCTGACATTCAGCGAGAACATGCTGTTGGAACGGCGCATGGCACTCGCACGGCTGCTTGTGTTGCCGAAACTGTCGGCCCTCGCCTTGGGAGACTGTGTCTTCTTCCCAACGTTGCTTTGCAGCTTTGTTGAGGTTTCCTCCTCTCTAGGAGTTTCCTTCAGTTCACTGCGGCTGTCTTTGTGCTGACCTGATGGTGTAGGTGGCGGTATCGATTTTGAAACAAGGGCTGGTCTAAAGCTGATCTTCTCATTGACAGCAGAGGGCTGTAACTCTGAACTCGGGGACTGTGAATCTAAGATTTCTTTATTTTTTGGGGCATTGGCCTTTTCTCTGCGACTAAAATTGGAACTACCCCAAAATTCACGGAGATTGTTAAATTGTGAACTATTTGTGCCAAGACTTTGGGACGATGTTTCCTGTCTCTGTGTAAAATTCTGCAGATTTCCATTGGTGTCTTCTAGGTCATTGTCTGTATCCTTGCCTATTGATCTTAGGTTGTATTCAGACTTTGTAAATCTTTTAGATTTACAAAGATTTGAAGTAGGGGTCATTTTGCCATCGCCTCCGTCTTTGGATTTAACATTCAACAACACTTGCCTGTTCATTTCCTTCTCCCATAAAGACTTAAGCTGTCTTATCCTCTCTACTTTGCTTTCCTGACGTCCGAGTGGAAGTCTTGGAGTACTGACTCTATTCTGCATAAAGTCCTTTTTAGAAGCCATGCCTGTTTTCACAGCTCCATCTTCGATGACTTTGCTTTTCGTGTCTTCATTTCCAAGACTCTTTGTTTGCGGCTTAGTGGTTGAATTGCCTCCACTCCTCTTGTACTCCATAGATGGGCTGGGAATCGCTTGGTGGAGCACGTCGTGGTCTGGAACATCCTTCATTTGCAGGGTTGCCTCCAGTGGAGCCATGAGGAACTCATCCTGCTGTGGGCTTGTTGAAGATGTCGATAATAATTGCAATGACGCTTTGTCTGGTAGAGGGCTCACTCTGGATAGAGAAGCTTTCAGAGCGGACTGCATGTCATTGTCTGAACCTCGTCTGTCGAGGACTTTGGGGTTTGTTTGTAACATTAAAAGATCTGCTGCGTAATTAGGCCCATCCTTTCTAATGTTATTCATCTTATTTCTATGATTTGTGAGTGAAGAATAAATCTGAGGTTCAGGACGGATCGAAGTCACTTTCTTATTTGTGTGATCTGGTTGTTTGTGTTTAATATCCTCCATTTGGACGTTATGCCCGCTACTTTTGATGGAATCCATCTGTCCTTGCCTGTTAGACGTGGGTGTCGGTTTCATTTCGTCTTTGAAAGTACTTTTATTATATTTTACTCTCTCAGGGTCAGACACCGAGTGTTCAACTATATGATCGTTTGTTTCTTTCTGTCTCGGTTCATCCGTTTGAAAGACTTCAGCTTTCTGCGGTTTCTCACTGATTGATTGGTCTGATCTGCTGTTGAGGAGTTTGGGACCTCGTAACTTGGTATTAGATATTCTGCCCGTCAAATGTTCCTCTTCATTGTCCTCGATGCTCAGCACCTTTGCCTCCTGCCTTGCGTTCTTCTTCACATCTTCTCGCACCACTTTCGATTCCTTTTTCTTCTCTATATTCTCCTTCACTTCATTCGACTCCTTGACCAAGTGGTCTTTCTTCGTCTCGACTACGCGAGATCCATGATCATCTCTCATGCCGTCTTCAAGGGTACTTTTGACTTTGACGTCCTCCTTCCTGTCCATGGTAATCACGGTGGGCAGGCTGTCCTCTGTGTCCAGCCAATCATTGCTGTCTGTACTGCGGCTGAACCACTCCAGGACCTTGGCTATGGAGCCCTCCTCGCCCTCACTGGCGGTGGAGATCTGGTGGGATAATTTGGGTTTGGGAATGGATGACGGAGCTGTGTGCTGATAAGACTTCTCAATTAAATTGAGGTCATAGCGTACCGGTTGATCTGAAAATAAATTAAGTTTCAATCAATCAATCAATCAAGTGCAGTCTCACCATCGGTGAAATGGTCTCAGAGCACTTCTGGGTAATAACATCAATACTCAATATATGAATAAAGCCATCAAAATGGTCTCATAACATTTCTGGATACATTTGGAAATAATGATACTGTGATGATAATACGGAAGGTGCCTACACAAAATAATTATTTTATTAATATTGTTCGGCTTACCCACAACTCTTTGCTTAGTCATGCTCAGCTCTTCGTCTTCTCTGGGTGCTGAAACACTGAATGATCCATCGTTGCTGACTTCCCCCCTCTCTGGTTCCTTTGTCTCATTTGCCGATAGAGCTGTATTGAGGGACTTCCCGTATTCCTTTGGCTTTGAGTCCCTGCTCGTTTTCGGGCTTACTCTTCCCATGGCATTCGGCCCATCAAGCTTGGTGCGTGCCATAGTACTGAAATGACAGAAGTAACATTTGAACATACAACAGAAACTCAACTTCAACCGGTTACAGTTAAAGGTTGTATCAGCGATTCTAGGCCGAAACATAAATGATCCCATTCATCTGATATTTCCTCACGATCCGCTAGCTAGTCCGTCTTGCACTGCGCCCCCTGTCGGTGATTGGTTGGTTCAATGTTTATTCTGGTTTGCAGTGGTTGGTAGTACCTTTTGTTGTTGTGTGTGATCTCGGAGCACAGGCTGACCTACAGAGACGTGTTTTTTTGACGGACGGCTTACGGGGCGGGCAGCTAGCGGATCAGGAGGAAAGATCAGATGAATGGGATAATTTATGTCTCGGCCGAGAATCGCTGATACAACCTAAAGTATAATTGTATATAATTTGTGACTGACGTTTTCGGTGCTAGAGATGGAACGTTCTTCTTCAAATCCTCGGCCGGCTCCTCTTTACGGAGCTCCTCAGTGGGACGCTGGAGAGGCTGAGCAGAAACAACGCCAGGGGGAAGCTGAGACGCCGGAGACGCCTCCGCTCCCTGAGCTGAGCGTGATTCAATGCTGCTGTCACTGGACCGGCTCGCCACAACTCTCTGGGAAGCGTATTTGAGGCTCAATCTGGGGGCTGCGACGATGACCTTGGTGTCTCCGGGAAGGTCGCGCCCAGGAGTATTGCTAGACAGTGTGCTGCTACGCCTAGAGGCAAACGTTCTCATCTTGGGCACAGGTCTGAAGCCAGTAGAAGACCCTGAAGAGGTGATAGAGCCCCCCGGGGGTGACTGAACTGCAGGTGGATCCTTCAAGGGAGCCACGGTTTCTATGTACAGAGAGCAAAGAAACAGTGTCGGGATTACTTTTAAAACACTTCTGTTCTATGGTTCTGCTTATTCCCTCCATCCTTTCATGAAATGCCAATGCCGGTAGTGTACTAGCCTGGCTCCGCCTGTCTACGAACTTCCGCTCAATTTCTTTTCCCTACAGTACTCCGTCTGGAATAGCTTGAGCCGCCTTCGTTTACTCTGGCAAGATCACCTCCGACCAACCAGCGAACAGAGGGCATTCCCCAGAGCCATTACGTTTAAGTTGCGCGCTGAGTTTGAAACGTTGACGATGTTCCACACTCCAGTCCAGCGGTGGCGCATAACATACGTCATTACCAAACCTTAGTGATTGGTTTAAAGGAAATCCAATGATTTCAGATCACCTCCGACCAACCAGTGAACGGAGGGCGTTCCCGAGAGCACCTCCGACCAACCAGTGAACAGAGGGCGTTCCCCAGAGCACCTGCGACCAACCAGTATACAGAGGGCGTTCCCCAGAGCACCTCCGACCAACCAGTGAACAGAGGGCGTTCCCCAGAGCACCTCCGACCAACCAGTGAACAGAGGGCGTTCCCCAGAACACCTCCGACCAACCAGTGAACAGAGGGCGTTCCCCAGAGCACCTCCGACCAACCAGGGAACAGAGGGCGTTCCCCAGAGCCATTACGTTTAAGTTGCGCACTGAGTTTGAAACGTTTACGCTGTTCCACACTCCAGTCCAGTCCCAGTTACCAAACGTTAGTGATTGGTTTAAAGGAAACCCAATGATTTCAAACTTCAGACAAGCGTCCACCAACCAGAAAATAAACATTTGCCAACGGATCTCGACCAGACTCTCTGAGAAGTCACAGTCTGGTCTCCAGGCTAACTAAAACCTGTCCTGGAGTAGAAATGACAACGCTGTCTATTTATTTCTTATTCTATCAGTTCCAGGCCGAGACACACTGCCTGGCACCGATAAACAGAACAGAGCCATGTCCCTGTCCCCGTCCTCGCTGCAGAGTCCTTAGCTCTGAACCTGAAACAACACAGAATCTGTCCCCGGTCCTTCCCTGATGCGGTGCGACGCTGAGGGGAGGAGTGACATTGTTCTCCAGCCCCGGCGTTCCACTCCACGAGACTCGCTGGCAGAGCAGCATCTGCTCGGGGCTGCTGTTGTTCTTTTCCGAGCGGTGGGGACACGTGTGAGTTATCAGACGGGGGCCGGAGAGGAAACCAAATAAAAAGAGAGAAAAGAAAAATGTTGGTAGAGGAGAACGAGGCCTGTGGAGGGATGGGGAGTCAGGGCTCCTATGGGGTGGGCAACCCCCCGTGCCCACCCCATAGGACCCGCAAGGACCGCAAAGAACCAAGGCCGATACAACACCAGTCCACGCTTCAGGCCGTGTATTTAATCACACAGCAAGAGCACGGCAAGGTTAGGACCCGCAAACATTTGTTTAATTAAGGAAAAAACTAATACCTTGGAATATAACTATTTGAAGTATGAATCAATGAATTTGAAGCCATTCAGAGTAATAAAACGTGTACGGTTACTCATTCAAAGCCGCGTACCGACCAGGACGTCCCGGCTTTTTTGGCTCCGCCCACACATTAGCTCCCAGTCGTCACGAACGCACTACAGGGAAGTCCGAGAAGCTTATCGACGGAGAGTCGACGAGCTACGAGCGGCTCAGGAAAGTACCACATCTGCTGGAGGACTTTCTGAGCCCCTGTAAGAGCCCCTGTAAGAGTCCTGAGGGGAGGATCCTGGGCGGATCCTCTCTACAAACCGCACCCACAAAACCTCATAGCGGGAAAAGTACGCCTGGTCGGTACGCAGCTATAGTTATTAATGTGAGCGTCACCACTCGCACACAGCCGCTAAGATCTAAGCACAGCCAAAGCTGTAATTACAGAACGGGAGCTGCATAAATATGCACGAGTTATCGAAAGCTTAACCATAGCCAATATGTGCCAATGAACTCGGTGTGAAATGGATGTACCGCTCTGAATGCAACCACTGTCAGAAGAATCGATGGCAACACCTGGAATTGTGGTTATCTTGTTCCTCCATATGCTAGAGTTATTGCAGTCTCCTACCGAAACAGACGATTATCCACTTTTGCATTGTGGAGTAATACCACAGATTAAGACATTTAAATGCAGCTGTGTGGATGAATCATTAAGTTAAACTGTTGAATCGTCCAGGTCATGTAGGGTATTTACGGAGAGAGATGAACGAAAACAAAATATGATGTAGATGCCACAATGCAATATTAATCATCTACTAAGACAAAAGCATAATGAGAAATCTGATTGATACTAGATTCTACAGGGAACGTTTCAACGGAAATATCCCTGAAATGTTTAGCGTGCCTTTCATGAAGCTTTTTTCATTATTTCACTTGAATGCACCAATTACAGCTAATGGCTAATCTTTGTGTCCTGTCTTATATAATCGTTGTCTTTAAAGAGAGCAAATGTTCGTAGCAGCAGCATATGGTAGGCCTAAAACCCCCCCGGCCAAGCCCACACAGAACCACATCCGTTGTCTACAGCGCTTCACCATCACAATATCACTGAAGACACACATATACACATCACATCAAAGCCTCTCATGACGGGTATGTGTTGATATTGTTGGTCTGCTCCTCGGTTCCAGCCAGGCTGCCAAACTGTGAGCCAAATTGATCTCCGATAAAGCCGATAGCTCATCCTAATGAATGCGGCCCCTTTTGAATTGATGAATCTATCAGCTATGTCCTGAGATCCATAGCCGGAGGACAGAAACCTATACTGATAGCATCATTTCAGTTTCTTCCGTCAGGACGTAAGCCATGCAAAGGGACCTTCTGTGCCATAAACAGAGAGAGAGAGAGAGAGAGAGAGAGAGAGAGAGAGAGAGAGAGAGAGAGAGAGAGAGAGAGAGTGGGCAATCGGTTACAGATGATCTGTGGTGACCACAATGGCCTGCTAATATCACAATGACTTTTCAACTTTTCATTTCTGGGAAATGAACATTCTGCTCTTTAAAGAAATCACTTGTGTGATGAATTACAGCTGTGGACCAATCTGCCCAAAAAGGAATGTTATTGTTTAGTGTGAATTAAGTGAAATTCCTCCCCAGGAAAACTAATGAACGACTCAGAGAGCCGTACATTAAACAGAGCATGTCTTTGTCTTACTCTGGAGTGTGGGAGTGGGGGGTGTGGGGTCCTTAAGTATGAAGTAAAATTAATGAACATGATTGCCGTCAACCCACCACGACCTCAGTTCTCTCCGTTGACCCCTTAAACAATCTGTCCGTCTAAACAATGGCCCTTAATCACTCACACATTCTCCGCTCTGAAAAGTCATCAAACAGCACAACATAGCACATGCGTCTCTTTCTTCTGGTGTGACGCGCAGACGGCCCAGTAATGGTTTCTACTTGACTCAGGCCGGGCGATTTGGACTAATGATAGCAGCTCCGTCCCCCCCCCGTCCCCCTTGCCGTTGAGTCTATTGTGATGCCTTGCCCACATTTGCATCCCTATAGGTGTGGGTCTCAGTGGTCCTCGGTGTGACCTCCTGCTGGTCATTAGTAGGTGACCATGCTCTCTCTCTCTCTGTCTCTGTCTCCACCAGCAGCCCTGGACTCAAAAGAGCAGCAGAAGAAACTGAGGGTGAACTCTTTGACTGATGAGGTCATCGCGGGTCGGGTCAGGCTCCGTTCAAGGAGGTGAGAAATGGACTCAATGCCGACGCGCACGGACGTGACTGAGGTTTCGGACTGCGGTTTCTAAAATGGGGTGTAAGCGAGGACGCTGGTCAGAGAGGGGTCGATTCGGGCGGGTCATTGTTGTCGATGTAAGACAAAAGGAGAGAGGCGACGCGTTTAAATAATGACTTCATTCCCTTGTGACCCGTGCGGCACAGCTTGGGGCCGGGTGTGTCGTTGACGTAGAGAGAACCCCGTTGGACTAATTATACTTTGGGTGTTAATGTTTACCTACTTTCATATTAGCGACACAAGGGGCAGGGGACCCCCGGACGCAACCTGATGGCAGGAATGGTTTTGACAGGAGAGGGACTGAATGGGAGCATCACAGTGGTTCTCATTTGGACTGATGTTCAGGGAACGCCATCTGTAAAAGTCCCAGCACGCCATACCGCCCCACAACACTGCAGATCACTTTAAAAAAGAGATGGGTCGAAGTAAAGCCTAGTTTATACTTCTCCGTCTCCGTCATCCGTAATCTGACGTCACTACGGAGACCCCTCAAGCCTTCACAGTTCTCCGTCGGGATGTTGGATATGCGACACAATCCACTGCTGAACCCGATCGATCTTATATGTTGACTACTAAACATGTAAATAGTGTTGGAAATAAACTTCCAAACCTTTTCAAATCTTATTTAGTGTTTTATTAGTCCTTAATGTGCTTAATGTAGAAAGTAAATAAGGTGCCCAGTCAAACCGGGGAAAGTGATTGCAGAAATTATTTTGGGGACCAATCACAGCCCTTGCCGTCTCCGTCTCCCCTCGACGGAGTGACGGACACTTCAAAAACATTTCATGCAGACGGAGACGACGGAGAGGCTCTCCGACAGGCTCTCCGGCTACGGAGAGAGCTATCCGTAACCGATGTAGAGCACTTCACAGAGGAGTATAAACCAGGCTTAAGAACGGTCCCTTCTTACCACCGGTTCAAGAAAGTGCTGTCCCATCTGCACATATTCCCATGTTTATTTTCCAACGGCTGTTTTCCAAAATAAAAGCCCCCGTCTTGATGAGGCTCTCGCTTGTGTACAGCGCTTCACATCTTGCACATCAAACAGCCCTCATATTTTTACTACTTCTGGATGCTGGAGTGGTCCTGGTATCCCACAGCGTCTGTTGCTCTGCCACGGTTTTTTTTTAAAACCAACTTTGTGTTGATATGCGTGACTGGAACACATGTGTTACCGCTGCTAATCCACCACCTCCACATCGGCTCAGACACGCGTCTTGTAGGCATGGGCGATGCGCAAACGATTCGGTGAGAACAAACAAATCCCGAAGGTGACCAACGAGAACCGATTCCGAAAACAAGAGAACTGATTCTTCTATTCCTAATTTTAACATATTTTTAACATAAAACAAAAATATGGTCACGTGAATAAAAGACACAAACGAACAGAGCTTCGTCCCCTCGACCTGAAGCCGCGTTCACACCGAAAGCGGCGGAGCGGCGCGCCTCAATACAAAGTCAACGTATAGACGCGAGAATGAATAGAACGAATATAGAACCAATCAAACGAACGATTTGTTATAGTGACGGGAACTGAGAGAACTGGTTCCCGGAGAAGAACCGTTTTGCCCGTGCCTAGTGTCTTGACTGAAACACGGTTCCACGCACGTCATAACAATATGGTAAAGGGCGCGTCCCCGGGTGAAGGATGAGTCTGTGTATCCGCGCTCCTCTCACCACGGACACGCCGCGTTGACTCCCGGTCCCGTTTGAACGCTGAAGGCGTGTGGTGACGGAGTCGGCCCGGGACGGAGGGTGGCCTTGATGTACAAACAACGTTTTATTTTATTTTGGATGGTGGCGAGGTCACTGGTTTGTGGTCGTGTGTGTGTGTGTGTGTGTGTGTGTGTTTGTGGGTGGTGTGTGTGTGTGGGTGTGTGCGAGTGTGTGTGTGTGTGTGTGTGTGTGTGTGTGCGTGTGTGTGTGTGTGTGTGTGTGTGTGTGTGTGTGTGTGTGTGTGTGTGTGTGTGTGTGTGTGTGTGTGTGTGTGTGTGTGTGTGAGTGTGGGTGTGTGCGACCATGCATGTATGCATCAATGTGTGAGTGCATGGTTGTGTGAGA
>OMLJ01118263.1:0-13281 GCA_900302595.1 Gadiculus argenteus | reverse complement strand
AACACCCTCGCTCTTTATTGCCATCTTTTCCCTTCACTTGATTTCCTTTTTCTGGAACTAGGGGTTGCAATTCATGACCCATTTAGCAGGCAGAGCTCTAGGCCAGAGGCGACCGCTGAATACAGGAAACGCTCTGATTTTATGAACGTCAAAGGGAAAGAAATGATATAAATTCATGCCAAGTCCCACCTCCACAATGGTGGACATGAAGCTGAGGTCAAGGCTTTAAAGGGTCCCTATAACTCCAGGCGTGAGCGTGATTAGCCATTACAAAGCCTTTTCCTGTGCCTTAGTGACGTCACAAGTGGGCGTGTCCACCTAGATGTTTGCTGGATAGAAAAGCAATATTTGCTACATCCACTGGTTAGGCTAGTACACTGATCGATTCTACATGCATCTAGGTGGACATGCCCACTTGTCTCTAAGGCACAGGAAAAGTCAGAGCTTTTAATGGCCAATCACCCTCCCACCTGGTGGTAGGCTATAATAGGGGCCCTTTAAATCATCTGCTCTTTCTTTAACTTTAACTGGATTTTGTCTTCTGCGTGTTGTGTTTGATCAATAGTGCAACACACATTTGAAATATAAATGGTGTTCTTTCAGCGCTGCTGAAAAGAACAGCATGTAAATGCATCACTATAACTGATAGACATTGCCAATCAGACCGAAAAATGAGCTGTCATTGTCTTCAAATCAGATATTTCCAAGATGGCATCTATTTGAAGGAAAGACAGGCCTCAAGTTACTCAGTGAGACACATTTGTGAAATTTTTGCAAGAAAGATTGCAATATACAAATTATGGATTTTATAATATGCCACTTCATTTTGATGAGTCAGAAAAAAAATTTTGCTTGAAGTTTGACTTGATTTGCTTCACAATGTGCCAATGGAGAAGCACTCAGTTTAGCTACTCACATTTACTTAAAAATTAAAACCATACCGCATGCTTGCACTTTTAACTCACAATAACATCTAACAGCAACCAAATAAATGTATTTATTTCCCCTTGTTTTTGACTTTCTTTCTTTCGTTCTGTCTTGTTTAATTTCCTTATCATTCCTTACTTCTTCAACAGAAATGTAAGCAAAATCACCCTATGGACCACGTCTTCCATTTTGTCATTAATGTCTCTTTGCTTGATGTGTGTTTGCACACCCTTGTGTTTAGATTATATACGCTTATGTTGTCTGTTATATGTCATCCAGATGTCCACACCACATAATTATACTGCACTTCTCAATTTTCAGAAGCATCAGGGTTTTTTCCTGCCCCAACAAGAAGCGGCCTCTGTCACCCGTGTATTCTCATTGATTCCCAATAGCTGCCTGCTGGAACATGTTTAGCAGGAGACACAAGGTCCACTGACATGGCGCCAAAAGAATAAAAAAAGAAAAGAGAGGGGTTAGAAACGGTCAGATGTCCTTCCTGATCCAGTGGAGGCTGAAGTCCTTCTGACAACAAACTAACTGAGACTAACGACTCCCTCCCAGGGCTGCTGTACTCCAGCAGAGGAGAGGAGAATTTCTCAAAATACTTTCCAAGAAAAACTGTTTCATCCTCACTGATTAAACAGCGACGCACACAGTGTTGGTTTTTGGCCCCAGACTCAAGGTAAACAAGACATGGAGGTTATGCCACAGATTATCATTATCACACCTTTGGCATTAAGGAGGCTTCAGGTGATGCATGTGGACGTGTCTAATCCTTCCCAGGACACTTTGCCCCCCGGGGCAGTTCTAAACGGTGCGCTATCACTGTTCATTAAGTAAAAGCAGTGCTCGCCAAGCTATACACATACGACACTAGTAACAGATGGGCCCTCCGACCTACAGGCTGGTACTTACTCCATAATGCAACATTTAGAGTCATTTTAAGATGAATTCAACACAAACAGAGATTCATCAAATGTCAAAATAACAAAGTAGCCTATTCACGCCGGCAGACAGAGAGACCTAGCTGATGCCTATTTTTCAGCATTTCTTTTGCAGGTGTGAGTGTGTGTGTGTGTGTGTGTGTGTGCTTGTCTTAGTGGAACTGCCATCCTGACTGCATACACAAGCTGACAGATACACTTGCACTGGCTACCGGCAACGGCGCCGTCTCCAGGGGCGCCGTCTAGAGAACCAGAGTGCGGGAGTCGTTGCCTTCCGTGTCACTTATCCTTGTGTATCCCGCCAACTCTCTCTATCTTCTCTATCCTCTGTATCAAAGGCTGGGGAGATGTGAGCCGTGATAAGCAATTCCATTCATGTTCATGTTGGGTACAAAAACAACATTATTCCAACACAAATCTTCAGGGGAATTGATTGATGTCTCTGTCTTATTTTCCATCAACCTTGTTGGAAATGAGCTCCTTTTCTTTAATAGATAGTATGTATGCTGTATCATACACAGGGTAAAATACAGCAAAGATTCTAGAATGTACTCGACCAAAACAAACGACTTAACAACCCAAACCCTGTGTGTGACAGAGTAAAACAGTTGTAGCCTATTTCCAGTTGTGTTCTTGGTGCTCAATGTGTTTAAAGAGTAAATTACAGTTGACATTTGCACTTTATCAAAAGAAAACTGCCAAATCGGCTTCCATGCCACCCTGGTCCTCCGTGCAGATGTATGGAACATTGCTTTGACTTACTTACGATGGATTTCTTCCTGCGACATGAACTGTGGTCCTTCGCTTTAATTCTGTCAGCATTGCAATCAGATGTACTTTTGAGAGAAATTACATCATTATAGGATGTACAGATATGTATCTTCTTATCATTTAATTTGAGCATCACATGTAATTATGATATTTCTCTATTTCCCCCTTATACAATTCTCTAAGGGGAATTGTATAAGGGGTCATGTGTAAAAAAACACTAATAAAATATATGATGGTGGCAGGAGGCTGTCTGTCCTCTGTGGTAAGAAGATACCTATCTGTACATCCTATAATATAATTTCTCTCCAAAGTACATCTGATTGGAGTGCCCTAAGGGTTTTTTGTATTGATTGGATTTATTAGAACGGTTCTATGTTTGGGGTGATTGTTGTTTTGAAATCATCAGCAAGAAGCATAGTTAAATGAGAAAATGGTAATCATTTCAGAAAGTTGTTTTAAGGAGAAGCAGAAAAGCTATCTTAACATCATGGAACCCTAGTATTTCTGGTCATGTGTAAAAAACACTAATAAAATATATTATGGCGGCAGGAGGCAGTCTGTCCTCTGTGGTATGATAAGTATCTATACGTATAGCCTGCTATCGCTCAGAAATACTGAACAACCTCCCAGATTCATTCTATCATCCCGGGACATAGTAATATCCTGTTTTACTAGGTCACGCTTCACATTATATTTTATGGTCTTTTTATAGCTTGTTCAGCAATGTAAAGCGTAGAATTAATGATATAATATGTGAGTTTTGGCTCAATAAACAATCTTAAAACCTTTCCTGCCTGGAAAGATGCCAACCGCCAGAGGTGTAAAGAGTAGTGAAATAATCGACTCAAGTACAATAACTATTACTTGACTGCAATTGTAAAAGTAAAAAGTAGCTCACTTAAAAAAAACAGAACGATTCTACACTCTCAGACACAGTGCGCCACAGCTTTGAGTTTCCCCGTTGCAAAGGCCTATTCCACCACTCTGGTGTTGGTTCCTCCAAACTCTCCTCTATCTGACCCATGCTCCACTAAGCGTTGCACTGTTTACTGGAGCTCTCCTTCTTCGGATCGGACTCCTTGAAAATCCACCGGCACTACTTTTTTGGCATGGTGCATGACATTTGGATCCGGCTGGCAGATTTTTTCTGTGAATAATTTTAAAGCAAAAATAAATAACGTACAAATGTACGTACAAATGGATGTACAAATGTAGTGAACTTATTTACTTAATTTAAAACATACTGAAACTACAAGTACACGAAATAGCGACTCAATGACGGTATTGTTACTTCTACCTCTTCCAACCACTCAGCATTCACCTAGTTTTCTATGCTACATATGCTTAAAGAGCTGTTGAGAATATATCTTGTGCATCTACATCTATTTATGTAGGGAGATGGCTTAACAGGCCCACTCAAAGACCTGTGGAAGTCTTGTCAAATCAAGTCACGCATAAGGAAATGGAACTCGTTAGTCAGCACATTCTAGGATCTAGCGTTGGCTTGAATTTCATCAGTTGAGCCGCTACTTCTTAAACAAATGTTTCTCACTGTGACAACGTGACTTGCCTCCTTTGGCTTAACAGCTTTAGCTTTCTTTTGTAGGGCAGCTCGATCAATCTAGCCTCTTGAGACCATCCGATCTCTGAAACTCACAAACTTTCTCCCTGCGGATCAATCTGGCCTAGATCCTGTTGAAAGCCTTTTCCATCTAGCCTTCTATCTAAACTATTCCGCCATATGTTTTTGCTTTACTATAAACCAGATTTGGCCAGAAGTAAAGTGAGCGAGAGGGTCCATCTAATTGGATTATTTTTAACATCTTAAGGCCGTGGCCATATTTGGAAATCAATAACTAAAAGGATGTGTGCATTATGGTAGTATGTGGTGTGATACATTCAACACCTCTTGGAGCAGAAACAGATTATTTGTAACATCTTAAGGCCGTGGCCATATTTCTAAATCAATAACTAGAAGGATGTGTGCATTATGGTAGTATGTGGTGTGATACAATCAACACCTCTTGGAGCAGAAACGTGTTCCACAACTTGTTATAGCTCACGCACACGATAAAATATCTGAAACAGTAAGTGCAAATGGACATCTCCACTCCTTATGAGTGGAGATGTTATCCTTTAGAGGCTGTATGCTGAGCGGGATCTCCGAGTTGGTCACCCATTTACCTTCACATATAACCTTTATCAAGGTTGCAATGCACCAAAGCTAGACGATTCACTCAATTCACTTTTGAACCACATGAACCACCAGGTTTGGATGTCTATGGTTTCCTATGGCAATATGCAAGAGTGCAGAGTTGCAGAGTTGTGTAAAGAATATGCATCCTCTACACACTTATCTCGTCAACAGGCATTAGTGGTAAAGCGTTCATCAGCCCCTGTATGTGTCTCAGAGCTGGGATCAAGATTTGACACGTTTGGTCGCATTTGAAAGCGTATTCACTGCATATATTCAAAAGGCGTACGTCTCCCGTAGAGACGATTCCAAATGAGACTCAGTTCACAGAGTGTAGTCAGACAGCTCTAGACCACGTGTATATTCCTCCCACTTGAAGGATGCACATTCTTTACACAACTCCAGGTATTTACATATTGGTGCTTTGTAATATGTTTTTATAGTGTCTTGGTGGTTATGTGTAATGTGATTATTTTGTTTTTGTGTATGCCAGTTGAAGCAAAAAGCATTTTTCCCCTTGTGTGGATAACAAAGTTGAATTGTATTGCATTGTTTATTCATATATTCATGTTTGGGATTGGCCATTTGTCTATCCTATATGTTTTGTTTTTAATTCAGCAAGGAGGACAAGGAGGTTTGTAGTATTGTTGGAAACTCCTTAGGGTGTTAGTTTAGTTTAGTTTCAGCTTTGTTGTTTTTGACTCTCTCTCTCTCTCTCTCTCTCTCTCTCTCTCTCTCTCTCTCTCTCTCTCTCTCTCTGTTAGTGTCCTGCCATAGACTGAGACATTTTTCCAACAAAATATAGGTCACGTATGGGCTTGTGACCTCAAGTCTGCCGACAATTGGTTAAAAAAAGTGTTAAAAAGTGTGTGACTGCAGGTCACCGAGGTGAAAGGTGCATGATAGTGGTGATGGTGTTTGATTCCTAGACCAAAAGTACTGGTTCCAATTCCCAATGTCCATAGTCTGTAGGCATCCCTACCTGCTCCTGAAGGATATGTTTCTTAGAGAAATGTTTGACAGAGGTTTGTAAAACCTCTGTCTATTTTCTGCAGTCCTATAAGCAGTCAAAGTATTTAGATGAAGACTATGGCGGTTTGCTTCTTGCCATCTATTTCCCTGTTTTTTAACTTCATTCAATACATCAAGGAATGTTGAGGAGGTAGGTTGATATGAGCAATAATAAGGATAGGGATTACCATGTGCATTGGGTAATGGGGTTATGGTGCAACAGCATTAGATTAGGTGATCAATCTATGTTTGGGTGCCCTCGTTTCCGTCCACCATCATTGACACTATGCAATTAATGCTGATGTTCCCATTAAAGGTGTGAGCGTTGTTGTGTGTATGTGTGTATGAATGTGTGTATGGACATGTGATACAATGGAATGATGAAAAAGCATTGTCGACTCACATTTACTAGCTTCAATTTTTTAGGGGCATTATATTCCGACGCTCATATTATTTAGAGCGTGACAATTGGGTGCCCTTTACCTTGAATTGGTTCCTTTTTTTATCCATTATCTCCATTCTTCTCTTCTTTTACAGCTGGTGGTGACCCTGACCTTGAATAAGTATGGAGAGAGAGAGAGAGAGAGAGAGAGAGAGAGAGAGAGAGAGAGAGAGCTAAATGAACAGGTTAAATGGAGTCATTCTTATTTTCAACTCTTCACCTGTGATTTCTAATGGGGCTCCAGCTGTCTTCAGTAGACTCTGGGCCTGCTGTGTCCACATAGAATGCTAAACACAACCCATGCAGTATGCTGCTCGCGCCTTAGGAGGAAAAGGGGGAAGAACTCAAGACGTTCAACTCACCCTTTGCCTCGAGCTACCACTGAGATCATCTGCATCATCGCAGGGGTAATTTCTGTAATGGCCCACATTTGCCTTGTTTGAAATAGACACAAAATGAAAGCTATCAAACTGCTTGCCAAATGTTGAAGCAAGGACTCTGTGTTTGCTTCTGGTATCAGGGTGTATACTTACCACTATGAAGAGTGGTTAAGGTTCAACACAAATTGGTTTCTTCAGAGATACAAGGTTAACGGACATGCACTATGGAGGTGGTTCGTGCAGCCTCCTTGGGACGGAGGAAGATCTACATATTGGAAAGGATGGCATGACAAAGAAGTCCCGTCTATAGGGTATGATTTATCTCAGACACTGAAAAGAGAGTTTACCAGACAGTTGAGTTGGGTTTAACCTTGTATGGTGTTGTTTTGACTCTATGTGTGAGCAGAAACGACTCAGTACTGGTGTGAGCTCTACTATTAAATTAGCTCCAATGAGGTAACAATGTTAGCGTTAATAACTTCAGCTTTCTGGAGTTGGCTCTCAGACGCTGTCACGGCTCTCCGTCTCGGCTCTCCGGGATACGTCAGCTCCCCAAGATATGTTTCAAGACGATACGACCCCACCGCACATAAGAGCACATCTACCGACCCCCTCAGGTTGCTCCGCGATGCTGTTCGATGGCATCGTCGACGCCCCTCGCCCCCTGGTTCCGGACTCTCCACCCCCCGACCCAGCTGGAGGTCCTCGGTCCTACGCACACGCAGTGACTTCCCCCTGCGTTCCACAATGGACCACAGCCGCCTCCAGGCCCCTCCTACAGCACCCTCCTGGCCCCTGCCACAGCACCCTCCTGGCCCCTCCTACAGCACCCTCCTGGCCCCTCCTACAGCACCCTCCTGGCCCCTCCCACAGCACCCTCCTGGCCCCTGCCACAGCCCCCTCCTGGCCCCTGCCACTTACGAGAACTCTACCGCACCCCCCAGTCAACTCTTATGTCCGTATCACTGTGCTTATCAATGTATTGATGTTATATCCAGAAATGTTATGAGACCATTTCAATGGCTTTATTAATGTATTGAGTATTTATGTTATTATCCAGAAATGTTATGAGACCATTTCGATGGCTTTATTAATTGAGTATTGATGTTATTATCCAGAAATGTTTGAGACCATTTCGATGGCTTTATTAATGTACTGATGTCTTTTCCCAGAAGTGCTCTGAGACCATTTTGATGGTGAGACTGCACTTTAAACAATACATTGATTGATTAAATTAAATGTGTGGTCTAATGAGGTAATAACACCAATTGTAACAATGAAAGTTACTCAAATTATGTTTATTTTAATGGAAATAACTACTATTAAAGGGATAGTTTGGAATTTTGGACATCGTAGGCTACCTCATTTCCAAATGAGCTAGTGTGTTATTTATCATTGGAGATCGTTTTCAACATGTTTCATTCAGTTCTTCTAGTTGCAGAGATTGCTGATGCTAGGCTAGCGCAAGTTGATGGGAACTGCTAGCCTGTCAATAAAAACAATCTTACCCACTCCACAGTACACCTGAGGCAAATCGATTATAATGCCAGACTATTGATTTTAATGTCTGTGTTGATAGAATAATGTTAGAACTAAATACCCTTACATTGCATTGCGAAGCAGGCTACAGCAGCGGCGGACTGATATTACCTGGAGTGCGCTTCTCTGTTTACGTTATGCTGTACTGAATTGGTTGCTACACCGGGGCACAGTAAAATTCCGCCGCTGCTGAGAAAGTCCTTCAAAATGTAATGCGATCATTGCGATGCAAGGATAGTTTTATTATTCTATCAACACAGACATTTACATCGATAGTCTGATGTTATAATCGATTTACCTCAGGTGTACTGTGGAGTGGGTAAAACTGTTTTGACAGGCTAGCAGTCGACTTTCGCTAGCCTAGCACCAGTGATCTCTGCAACTAGAAGAAGTGAATGAAAGCGTTGAAAACGATCTCCCATGATAAATAACACACTGGTTAATTTGGAAATGAGGTCCGATGTCCAAAATTCCGAACAATCGCTTTAAGTGTAACTGCTGGCACGATGCAGGAAAATCTATAATGGAAAGTGCATGTTCATATGGGTGTTGCTGTCTAATTACAATCAATGTTATACTGTGTTATGTTACTATAACTTGTGAGTTGGCTTCACAGAGCGATTGGCAATGATTTATTAATTGTGTGCGGATAGCGAATATGTGTTGAAACTGAACTGAAAGTGAACACGGCAGGGGACTTGGGGAAAGTTAGTACAACCAAGCTGGTAAAAAATCTATAAGGGCCAAACATACACTCTATTAAGAACCAAGCAAGGCTGGGCTAGTCCTGTTATAAAACGTACAGAAAACTTTCATTTATTTGTTTCTTGGGAGAACTGGAGATACTCTCTACGTTCGATCTTTCAAAATGAATAGATTTTGGAGGTTTAAAATAAGATTCAGATCAAACTGAAACGACCCTATGACCTGTGGATCCAGCCAGCAGTAGGTAGGCCTATATGATATGGAAATCAATATTCTGAGGAAAGTTGTGCGTCATCATTGTATTATGATCTTGTTTTCAGATCCATAGTGTTTTCCATACAAGAACCATGTTTAGCTATACACTCAACCCAACATATACACACAAATATGCCCACACACAAAACACACACACACACACACACACACACACACACACACACACACACACACACACACACACACACACACACACACACTACTAATGTCCTACTTTACATGAGTATACAACTTAAAATAGACACATTTATTTTTTTGGGTCATACATCAAAATGTTGTGAATTATGATGAGAAATATTTTATACCTTCCTAATTATAATCTAAATGTCTCTAAAACAAATCCATGTGCTTCACTACAAAAATAACAACAAACATCAATTAAAAACACACATTATTCTTCTGCATAGCCAGACTTAAATCGCTGTGAGTCTGGCATAAAAATGTATAAGGCAAAGACTACAAACTAAACCCAACATCATGCCATTTACAATCAGTGCAAACATCTATTGTTGATGTACAGATGCTAACAGAGGCTAACAGGATACACATACTAATGGATGGCCTGACTAACCAGGAAACCTACGCACATGTTTACCCTTAGAAATGGCTGGCCGATTTATCACTTAATTGGAAGACAGTGAAGCAAAAAGCCCCGCTAATTACACTCTGCTTCCTATATGTAGCCACAGTGGCTTTGATGGCCCCTCTCTCTCTTTTTCTCTCCCATAATGTATTGATGTGCAGGAGGAGTAAAATAATGAATGTTCAGGAAGCACGACTGCTTGGCTAAGCAGTGCTGGAGGTTGACAAACTCAGGATGCTTATCCTTACCTGCTTATTTTGAGCCTAGTCTTGGTGTCGTCGCCTGAAACACTAATATACAGATGTGTTCTGGTCACGCTGTCAGAAAACGGGTCAAGTTGTCATCCCCCAGCTTCAACACTTTGAAGTCATCCAGCCGTTGTGGCAACTGCGACTAGAGCTTCAGCGAACGTGAATCAGAAGAGTAACAGAAAAGAGTTGGAGGAGGAAGGATAATTAAGTATATGTAGTGTATCTGGGAGAAAAAGCCTCCATATAAATGCTATTTTAGTATTTATGAGTCATCTCATATGAGGGCATCCTGCTCAAGGATCAAGGATGCCTACAGAAAGACACTGCAAATCCTACTCGCCTCAATATACACATAGATAATCACAATACAGACCATGATCATCCCATTTCAAACTGCTTTTTATTCCATATATAACTCCATGCAGTAAATGTGATGTTGAACCTGTAGATGGTATAGAATACTAGGACCGACCAGCTCCCAGAATCACATCATCCTGGATCCCGGATCCGAACTCACCAACACCCACTCCATGACAATGCTCTCATTTTTCTCAGGAGCACCAGAGCCAAGAAAGATTCTACTGCAGTGACTGTAACAGGCCAAATAGCCAAAAGAGAACTAAGAGCCAAAAAAACAAACACACCAAACAACTAAGGCCTGATTAGATCGGTTGCAGTAATTATTGATTGTGCATTTTATTGAATCCAGAGAATAGAGGATTAAATAGCTAACAGGATTAGTAAATCAGAGGTAATTTGATTAACGAGGGGGGTGTCGAGTCATGACTTTCACATAATTCCCTTTGTTTCCGTCTTCATGCCCTCACGGAAGCATCCCGGCAGCCACTCCTGCAATGCTTCATAAAAGTCTGCATGTACGCGCACCTACTTTGGACGAGCAGGAAACAGCGAGCCACATAATGTAGAACTGAATCATGTAAACGGGAAGCCTGGGACAAAAAAGAAATCAATAATAGAGTTGGCGATTTATGAGGTGGTTTTTGTTTGAGATGTGGGCCAGGTTTCTAATCACTGGTAGCAGATGGTTCCCACTTATATTTACTCAGTTCTCTGGCCTCGCGTCTCAGATCCTGTGATTTGTCCAACTCCATCTGTCTTGCACTCAACCAGTCAATTCTATCAGACTTGTAAAAGGTCACAGAGGGAAGAGATTAATTTCCTGTGTGATGCCACACAAATCATCAGCATCCAATCATGTCAAAGTCGTCTTTGACACGCTCCACTCATCTCTCATCTCTCATCTATCTACTCATAGTAAATGGATGTGGATATCAGTTCATATGTATGTTTGAACACGATCGCGTAGAGAGCATTTCAAAATCAACACGTGATCAAGGTGTCTTTCTGACATAGTCAGAAAGTTCTGTTTCGGGTATACATGTTACTAAGAAGAGATATATAAAGTATACACTTTCATTCATTCACAGCCAGCCTATAATATCAAAGCCTTTAACACACAAAACATCAAATATTTATTGAGTGGATATTGTGAGTCAGGTGAGGTCTCAAGCAAGCAACGTGAGATCAACAGATTTCTGTTGGCGCCGCCCCCGTGGACCAGGGTGGTACCACACCCGGCTGTTCCCACTGGGCTGACAGCACAGGTGTGCCCACTTGCACTGATCAGCCCAGTGGGAATAAAAGAAGCCGCCGCCCAATGACCGTCGCCAGATCGTCTTAACCCTTTGCCGGTAACCACGTATGACCCTTGCTAGTATTTCTGCCTCCTGTTGTCTTGCCCGGTCTGACTCCTGTGCCTTTCCTGCCTCCAAGATTCCACGGACATTGAATTTTGGATTATACCAACCACTTACCAACCTACCAACCACTATACTTACTGGAACTCAATAGTAACTAAACACAACCATGTTGGCAAAGCAAATGTTGAAAAAATAATGTATGTAATGAAACTGTGCAGTATCCATATCCTATGTGATATTATATCTTGTTCCTGTTTGGGTAGGTGAAGACGTGGTCTCGGAGGCCATGCAGCAGGGTGTCTAGGGCATCACGTGCTGGAGGGGTAACAAAAACAGCAGAATGATGAATTGAAGATTAAGTACCATTAGACCATTATCGCCAAGATAAAATTGCCCAAAATAATAAAATGAATACCTCATCTCCTTGTGGTTTGCACCTGCCCTGGAGCCCGGGTAGGCTGACACCAGGCTTTTTCCTTGGCCACTGAGGCAGCACAATCCAAAGTAGGCTACTATCAATGGAAGAAGGCGCTGGAAGGCGATGTTGTGGGGAGATTTGTCCTGATCGGATGTGAAAACCGTGCGTAATCAGACAGAACGGAGCTCTCAGGCTCCAGAGAGACAGGCCACAATTTCATAGATGTATCATATTTATTACGGTACATAATAAATATTAGTCTAAATCATAGTATATAAGGCCAATAGCCTATATTTTCTGTCAAATTGAATGCAGATGCCGACATGAACCGAAGTGTACACATCGTCATTGTGAAAAGTGAATTTGTTTGAAAGGCAGTCGATCATTTAGCGGAGGCACTGGGCCTTGCCTATAGACAGCTGGGGGAAACTAATAAGCCAATTAATTATTACAATAAAAGATAAATAAATAAGCTCTATACTGGATTTCTGTTTTGACGTGTTTCTCCGGAACTTCTGAAAAATGTAACAATAAATTCTCAAGGTTTGTACATTGTTAGAAACAATTTGTGTAATGTAAGGACACAATTCAACAAAATATACTGTAGGCCTATGAGAATATATAGAAATTTGAATGTGGAAATGTTAGACCTTTAAACCAACACAAATTACTCCAAATAATCAATCAATGTATTGTTTGAAGTGCAGTCTCACCATCGAAATGGTCTCAGAGCACTTCCTTTTTTTTAATTAAAAAAAATAAGATAATGAATGCATACAGATTGCTGAAACTGCTAGTGTGATTAGTAAATAACTTTTTAGTAGCAGTCTTAACAATGTGTTTATTTGGCTAAAATAAAAATCTGTTTCAAGCAGATACTTATCGTAGCTTTTCAAATAATACTGGGACTATAGGCACAACATTGTGTGTGTGTGTGTGTGTGTGTGTGTGTGTGTGTGTGTGTGTGTGTGTGTGTGTGTGTGTGTGTGTGTGAAGACAGTGGAAAGATGAAGACTTGGAACTAACTGTCATTATTATCTTAATCTTATCCTAACAATATAGAGCCAATGTACGGCAAGCTGGCCCCATCGAGAAACGCTCTTAACTCACCAGAAA
>OMLJ01118254.1:0-14840 GCA_900302595.1 Gadiculus argenteus | reverse complement strand
GCGGGGGGTTACTATAGGCCATCCTCCGCGCAGAGAAAGTGACCCAAAGGATGGCCGAACTGAAGGTGGAGGAAGTGAGGAGTGGAGGGCAGATGATGAAAGTGAGCGGATAAGGAGATGAGACCGAGAGAGAAGAGACCTTGTCTTTACTACGAGGGAGACACTGAACAGCAACCCTACCACCCATCATTTGCCCACAGCAAATCAACACACAGCAACATCATCTGGGATTAGATTTACCCAGAGGTGGAAAGTAACCAAGTACAAATACTTCTGTACTTGAGTAGTTTTCTGGTATCTGTAGTTTCCTTGAGAATTTATTTTTCAGACAACTTTATACTCCCTTAATTTTAACAAATATTTCTTTCTATCTCCTATATTTTCAAACCAGGCTTGTTTTTTTTTTTCTTTTTGCTTTAGTTTTAAAGCATTTCTGGGGAATTACAGATTATTTGATATTTTGCATCATCCCACTCTCAACATCAAGAACGATTCAGCCTAAATGGACGAGACAACGACACGTAGAATACAGGATCCCTTTGTGTGTCTATCGGATACCACCATTAACATGATGTGTTTACAACACATGAAAGATGGCAGCTGAGGCAATATCAAGACAAGAGTGGAGAGCAGAAAGAAGGTAGTACGCAAAACACAGGCAAGAAGAGAAACGTCAGAAGCAGTCACACTCGACACAGTCTTGCTCCCGGTTTGGCGCCAGATAGAAACAAACATGTTGTCTTGTGCCAGCCTAAAAAGATTTTGGTAATCCTGTAGAGATGAGGGAATTCCGAAAGAGGGAATTTAAGATTTTAGGGCTTCATTAGACCAGAAGTGGGTTCTCGTTTTGACCATAATGTGGAAAGGCAAGGAATACAAAAGGCACCAACTGCATCCACACGTCTGTCCAGCTGTGTATCCCACTGACACACACATCCTTTAAAAAAAAGTGTACGACAAACCCCTCAGTAGTGGTACACCACAGCATCCAGACACAGACAGAAGGGCGTGGAATGTGTTGTGGTTTCTCAGTTTTGTGAAGCTTTATGTAACGTGAACCGTGTGATGGTGGCAACGAATGGAAGCTGAAGACAACAGAACGACACAAACCCATCCATGCAGACTTCCGAATGAACCTTCTAATCAGCGAACAGATACTACACACATCTGCTGATAAAAAACACCCACATCGGGTCACCCCGGGGGCTCACCGGGTAGAGCGTGTGCCATTGAGGTTCAGTTCTGATCGCAGCGACCCGGGTTCGATTCCTGCCCGTGGTCCTTTGCTGCATGTCCTCCCCCTCACCTCTCCCATACCTTCCTGTCTATCTCACTCTACAATTCTGCATCAAAATGCTTACATACTTATACTTGCTCGCACACCAAACAGGTTCCCGGAAGGCATAGCTCATTAAAACATGCCCATCTGAGTATTGCCACTAAATACACATAACTACCAATAAGGCTCTCCCAGACAACCCGACACCCAGGGGGGTGGAGACTAGAGTATCATTGGTGCACCCATTACTAATGGACCAATCAATGCCTAATGTAGCCGTTCAAGCAATTAGCACTGGGACGAATTCACATGATCCGTGCTCGGTGAGTTCCTTTACATGAATGCACAAAATTGATTCAAAGCAATTAGAGACGGTATCTGCCTGTGGCTTTTCATCTGAGGGATTCAACTCTTTACAACAATGTCCATAAACAATACAACAATCAACATATCCATCTAAACTACATCATATATTTGCAGGATTATAGACAGCATGCGAAAATAACAATAACAACATTTACAACTCTTATGACAGACTCATGACTTTTGGCGATGCGACACACGCGTCCCTGGCAGGCGGGAGGTGGGATAGAGACTAAGGGCTTCAGATGATGCTGAACCATGAAGATAAACAGGAGGAATCAGGGACATTCTTTACGGCGTGGCACCGATTCTGTGATTCCATAACCGAGCAGCTTATGCATTGCTCGGAGTAAAGAGACAATACTGATGATTCTTCCAGTGCTCCGGGTCCTACTCACGGCAGCTCTCCTCGTCGCTGTTGTCCGAGCAGTCGTCGTCATCGTCGCACCTCCAGAGGCTGGGGACGCACCTCCCGTTGTGACACCGGAACTGGCCCGCCTCACACTGGGACTCCTTATGCCCTGGGTTTGGGAGGAAAATTGCATTCGTCAGCAAATTTCAACAGAAACACATTGCATCGTGCATTCGAACTATTTCCACC
This sequence comes from Gadiculus argenteus, assembly GCA_900302595.1. NCBI lineage: Eukaryota > Metazoa > Chordata > Actinopteri > Gadiformes > Gadidae > Gadiculus > Gadiculus argenteus. The sequence continues at coordinate 12,597 of OMLJ01118254.1, read as the reverse complement.
AGTCGGTCCAGTAGGCCGAGTATACAGCCGAGACCGAGGTGCACTAACACGCTCATCGATATTATTTATTGTTTATTCCACTGTGGGTGGGGAGCACGGAGCCGAGGGGTCACGACGCGGTGTGTGAGGTCAAACACGGCAATCAACGAACCAATTAAAAATGCATATCAGCATTTGGCTTGTTGTTGTAGCGGCTTGTCATTCTTATGCAGGGTCAACCCGCCACCTGCTGTTTACTCTCCTCTGCTCCCATGAGGGGCTGGAGGCGGTCTGGCACGGGGAAAACTCCCTCATAAAAACAATATCACACAAAGAGGGCATGTGGTCACCCAGCAGTCTCATACCACTGGTCCTCTTACTGGGGTCCTATGTGCACCGTGTGGTAGGTACCACCACGGCTCCTCATAATGGCCAGTCCGCCGTGAGGTTCCACGGCTCCAAATACTGGGATCCTCCCAGTCCACCGTATGGTACCACGGCTCCACATAGGGATCCTACCATGCCTCCTCATACTGGGATCCTCCCAGCCCACTGTGTGGTACCAGAACTCCATGGGATACCACCAGCCCACTGTGTGGTACCAGAACTCCATATAGCCTACTGGGATACCACCAGCCCACTGTGTGGTACCACCACGGCTCCTCATACTGGGATCCTCCCAGTATGTAGCTCCTCTCATGTTGATTCCTGTCACCCTTATGGCGATAGAAAACCAGACAACGTGCCAAAGCAGGTGGAAACTGAAAACTGCAAGTGCAACAGAATTCCTATTCGCGTGAACCAAAATATCTCTGAACAACCCGGGTTGTGCCTCACAACACACCGGGTGCTTCTCATTGTCATGCCAGGTTCCCCTCGGTGCAGTTCTTACCATCAGCGGCATGAAGCTCCATCACTAACAGATGTAACAGCACCAGCTTCCCCACGTCCGTCCTCATCGTTAAATCCAAAAGCGCTTATCGCTGGATTCATCCGAAAAGCAAAACAAACGAAAGGTATCCTTGACAGCGAGAGCCGTCCGTTTCGATGCGTGTGTGATCCTCTCCTCTGCGCTCTGCCTCGGCAGCGTCTGAACCAGTGACGCCTGTGGGCGGGTTGCAGCCTGCGGTGGTTTAGTAGTGGAACCAGTAGAGGTTAATATCAGCAGCTACATGGGAACTTGCACCTTCAAATTATCATACGGCGTCAAGGACAAGACAATATCTAAAGGAGTGCTTATGTGAGGATATATTTCTGCTTCTGGTATTTAATCTTCACACGGGCATATCAAAGTGCATGATAACCATCACATCCTTTGAGTGGCAGTAGCAAAGTAAGGCCATATATCAGTGAAAACATTTCACTTTGTGCGTTAGTTAATGTGGGACAATTTGCCTCTCTTCCTTGGTAGATATGATAGAGGAGCGACACAACCATCTCTCAGATACCTAGGTCTCTAATACATGCCTGACATATGGAAATATGGTTGCCATGGTATCCACACAGTTTTTTAACCAAAGGGTGTTAAGCAGTAAATCAGGTCATGGTGCAAATATTATCGTCACAGAGTCGTGTACATTCTGCTAACCCAGTTTCCATTGGTATCAATGACTTTTCCTTATTAAATGCCCATTTGTACACTACCCTAATACATGTTTGACAAGTGAAGTTGGTAAATGCTGACATTGTTTTACAAAGTCCATCAGTTTGTTGAGTTAACTGCATAGTGCTGTCGGTTCACCTGTTGTCTGTCTGCAAGGATGCCTGTTTGGCTAAAGGTTGGTCCTCTCTCACGGTCAGTGCCAGCACGCCATTAACAGAACCTAACCAGCCGTTAACAGAACTTAACCAGCCATTAACAGAACTTAACCAGCCGTTAACAGAACTTAACCAACCATTAACAGATCTTCTCATTAACATAACGTAACCAGCCGTTAACAGAACTTAACCAGCCATTAACCAGCTCACACATAATGGCAGAGAGTGAGTGATTCAGATCAGCGCTTTGCTGTGGACGGAGAGATAACCGGAGAAGAAGATGGAGGATGTGCCCTGTGGGGGAGCTGGAGGAGGCTGGAGAACAAGACAAGAACACGCAGGAATGTAGAGAGAGTAGCAGAGGATAGAAGAGGGGAAATAGAAGATCAACATATATTCATTCTGACAACCTCACATTTTGTCAATACTTCTATAAATCTTGGAGTTACAACTTTGTTACTTGTCTACTTAATTTATATTATTACGATTATATGTGCTTAATTAACCCAAGACTGTATTGCACCTATTTAATATGGTCACATGCCCTGCTTGAGCTGCTCCCCCCGCGACCCGACCCCGGATAAGCGGATGAAGATGAGGATGAGGACATGTCCATTCCTACTTCCAAGGGGCCAGTTGTTTCAGGCCTCTGTCAGGGAGTCAGAGCAGACTTGAGACTCTTGGATCCATCCTCCAGCTGCTAAGCCTTCATCAGTCGCTACGTCCTCCACCTAAGCCTCTCCCCGCAGGAGGAGCCAACGACTGAGCTGGATGACTGAGCACCACAGAGGGGCTTTAACTCGCTCTACATCTGATTAGCAGGGGGGAGATTTAACTAATTACCGTTGTAAGTGTTTTCGTCAGAATTCAGGACTCACCCTTTTCTTTTACAGTAATAGGTGCCTCTGCATCCAGACCATAATGTCATTAAGTCTGGACCAGTGATGAGGGGCGTCAGACAGGATTACCACCTAATTGGATTAGTATCAGCCAGTCGGATCCTGCAATTACGATGACATATTCAAGAGCCCTTTCCAAAGTAATAGTTCCCAATAGTGAATGTTGTCAAAGTAAAAGTCTCTTGATAAAAGCACCAGGTGTCTTAGTCTAGTAATCCACTTCATCCCTCTCTGAGCTTCTTTTGGCCGACAGGATTTGGTCTGGAGCCACGCTGCGTACCTGGTTTCAGTGTCATATCTGGAGGCAAAGCAGAGATGAGCTCTAGAGATTCAGGCTGGCGAGGCGAGGCAACAGAACAAATACATAAACTAATAGTCAGGCTGGTCCCATTCAATACATGACATTGTATGAGTTCCATGAGAAATAAATGCACTTCATCTCTACTGTATCGTACGTACAACCCACCCAAACACAGCTTCATCAGAAAAAGAGAAAAATCAATGTTTGTGTCCAGAGGAATCGTATTTCAGGGGGAGCCTATATCAGTAGGTAAACCCTGATGTTAAATCACCATACAGTCGTTGAAGCGTACAGAATGACACCCAGAGAAAAAGAAGGGTTTGATGTAGCTTCATGCAAGTGTTATTTACCAGGTTTGAAACTCAATATGAACTTGATTAAATGCCTGAGGCACCTAACGGATGATAGCTTTTAAAAAGGCTTGTGAAGTGTGGTCTGTAATCTTGCCGGAGCAGCTGAACGCGTGTTAGAGTGGTTAATGTTATAATATAAATACAGTGGTTTGGTTGGACCTTCAGGGGCCGGGGGAGGAAATGACAGCTGGGCTGAAACGAAGAGAGAGAGACAGAGAGAGAGAGAGAGAGAGAGAGAGAGAGAGAGAGAGAGAGAGAGAGAGAGAGAGAGAGAGAGAGAGAGAGAGAGAGAGAGAGAGAGAGAGAGAGAGAGTGACCAACCTGCTGATTAGGCTGGCTGTGTGGAAGTGAACCATACCCCTATCCAAAGTGGAGTAGGTGTGTGTCTGTGTGCTTGTGCATGTGCGTGTGTAGCAGAAAAAAAATAGAACGAGAAGCGAGGATTTTCACAAAGATTGATTTAGACTATTGTGCAGATTAATATCTAATTTCTAAGCTGTGTGTGTGTGTGCTTGCATGTGTGCATGTGTACATGTGTGCCTGCGTGTGTGTGTATGTGTGTGCTCAAGTGTGTGTGTGCTTGCATATGGACATGTGTGCATCTGTACATGTGTGCGTGTGTGTGTGTGTGCATGAGTGCATCAACTGACCTATGATAGAGATGTGGAGGTCAAGATAAGGGTATTGTGGAGGAGGGAAGCTAGTTTGGATGACCACAGCTCAGCTCAGCTGTAGGGGGGAACAGATAGGAAGACATGGCGACCATGAAAGAACAAAGGAGAAACAAACAAACATGAAATCAAGAGAGACCATGACCAGCGAACAGACCTGCAGAGAAAGAAAGAACACAAAGACACCAGGCAGCAGTATTTGGTTTAGGGCCGTCTCCACAGGGGGCTGCTGTACCCTTATGATGATACTGCTCACAGACAGCCTCGGGGGATCAAGCACGAAGCAGATACTGTATGTAGAAGGAAGGATTCAACAGAAGGTGATGGTCTGCTGGATCCCTCCTGTACTCAGTGAGAGAGTCGGAGCCCGACCCCCACATGGCATTGCGGGCCTCGAGCCCACAAGAGGCCGTTCAAATAGGTCAAGTACGGCTTTGGCCGGGTGGCCTTTGTCCCTCTACCCCATGAATACCTTGAAAAGCAGCTGATCTGTGGGAACAGAACGTGGCACAGTGTGTACTCGTTAACCCAGGGTCAAACGCTGTGTTCACTTTCTTAATAAAAAAATGTTGTGCAAACTCTGGGACGGATCTGTTAACCATAACGAAATGTTGCCAACTATTTTGAACTATAACACACACACACACACACACACAAAATAAACTTAAAAAACTGCTTACCTTCAGTTCAATCAGTCTCAACCCAATGTACCACTAGAGCTACAGAGAGGTATCCCCTGCTGGCCGGAAGTAATCCGGCGTCATTCTTTGCGTGTCTATTCAGCCAGGGTAACCTCTCCTACTCTGTACTGTATGTACGTTATGATGGATTGGTGTTGAAGTGTGTGTGTGTGTGTGTATCAGTGTGGAAGAGTGTATTAGTGTGGCAGTGTATGGGGGTGAAAATGTGTGTGTGTGTGTTGGATAAAGTCCACCATTAGTTCCACAACAATGAAGACACGACACAGCACAACACCAACAGATGTGGACAGAGGCTGCTCCAGAGAACACTGTCGGCAGAAGAGCCCTCTGTCCCCATGGATCAACTCAAAATGCTCTGCTGCATCTTGTATTGTGTCAGCTCACTGTTGTATAACACATATATTTTTTTAATGTAAAAAATGTGTTATGTATATAAAAGTGATGTCATTATTTATCTTTTGGTTTACGGTATATATTTGTGCCAAATAAATTGACTACTCAACATAAGCAAACGTTAATCAGAAAGATCCAAACAATCAGATCCAAATCAAGACTTTCTTACTATTGTCTCCCTAAGACTAGAGGTCCACAGAAAATACTATTTTCAGCAGGTGCAATACTTTTAACACAAGCTTTCTCTGTACAGAAAATGACATTGATACTGACCCACACAATCCATCCTGTGACACACGGTGGTGATGGACCCAGATGTCGAGCAGCACCACAGATCAACCCACAGCCCTCTGATTGGTGGACCATGAAACCTTCTACTGAAACCTGTCCAAGGATGGTGTACAGCAGAAGAAGAGGCACTAATGCCTGTGGAAGACAATCTTCACCTGGCCCACATCCCTCATGATGCACTGCAGTACATGTGAAGCCAGGCTCACAGGTAGTGGACAGGAGAGCCTCAGGATACGCTTTAGTCAAGCAGGAAGTTAAGTGATGCTGACCACAGGCAGCCTGCAGGGCGGAATGACCTTTTCTGAGCTGTAAAAAAGGCCAGAGAGGTGATGGACACCATCACCACAGCATTGAAGGAGATGAACCTGGGGGGTGGGAGAGGGATGGGAAGAAGGCAATCCAAAGGAAGAGAAACCTTTTAGGATCACAGCCACCAGAGGGGTCTGGCTGACACTGACGGGTTTCCCTGCTGAGGTGCAGGCCTGCAGGCTTGGCAGGGTTACAGCTGACACTGAACCAGGGTCCATCACCAACACACAGGGCGTAGAGTACAGATTAAAGACTGAAGGGAAGAGTGGACAAAGAGCATTAAATAAAACCTTTTAATCATTCAACATCCCACAAAGAGACACTTCTTATTCAGTCGTCAATAAAACGGGTAAAATGGAAGGCAACAGACTTCTGGGAAACACAGATATGAAATCACTAATGCTAGAAATGAAGCCGTGAAGACAGACTGCTCTGTGTAACATCAGGCAAACCGACAGTCAAAACAAAAAGATATGGAGGTTATGGGAAAGGGGGGGGTCATTTTTTGCAATGACTTGTCTGATGGCAATTTCTGGTCGGCTTGACAAATGTCAAGCCCATGTCCCGTTGGGATAAAAGGTGGTTCCACAGCGCTATCGTGTGGCTGGCCGCGGTTTCGCAAGGCAATGTTTTCCGTTGCCATGGTAAACACGTACTCCCACAGTACGTGTATTCCCAGTGAGCTGCGGATTTTCTTGAGGTGCTAAAATGTCCAAACCAGAGAAGGATGTTGTCCACCAAAACGCAATTCATGTTGAAACAATCCGGAAAGAACAAAGAACCCAGAAACTCTACACGAAGTTCAATATCAACCCACACAAGAAGCGTGAGTGCATGTCCGTGTTTATTATGTGGTTAATATCCTATTAACACTACATTAAACTAAACCCAATAACAAGGGTTAATTCGTGTATTGTTTCCTTCACGGTGTAGTTCATGTTCTGACGGACAAGCCGACGGTACGCGGTGAGGAGAAGGAGGCGGTGGAGGACCGTGAGTACAGCTCGACCAAAAATCAAATTCGGAAATAATTCACGCATAAAGCCAGGTTGTTTGAGTTGGGTCTCAAGGTCCCTTGATCATTTCCAATCATGTGGATCGGTTTAAAGATCCCATATCATGCTTTTTTACGATTATTAATTGCATTGACAGAAGATTCCTTCATACAGATTCCTTCACACAAGCCCATCATCAAGCATGGCTGGAGCCGACCAAGAAGTACGACCACCCGCAGACGGAGAGCCAGGTGGTGGGATGGTTCTCAAAACCACTGGTAAACAAAACCTCAGCCATTCACCACTAACCCAGTGGTTTACACAGCCATTTATCTCCAAACCACTGGTAAACAACCATTAATCTCCAAACCACTGGTTGACAAAACATCAGCTATTCATCTCAATACCACTGTGAAAAACAGCCTTTCAGTTTGATTGCTTACACCTTGTTTATTTTAAGATGTAGTTTGTGTCTTCAAGCAAATATCAAACAACTTCGAAGTAGGCCTACAGTAGAAATCCAATCCAGAGAGAACTAACAGTGCAATAGCTAGAAAAGTTATTCAAATTACAACTGATAATTCCCTTCTATTCTGCCTTGTCAAATGTGTTGATATTCTCCATCCCCTTTCTGCCCAGAACGTCTCAGACCGCAGCGACAGGAGAATAAGCTTCCCTCGTCAGAACAGTGAGATCACCAAATACATGGATGCTGCCTGGCGCCTCAAGGAACAAACTGACAACCTCAACGGCCAGAAGAACTGAACATTCACAACACATCCATAGCCTTTGTCTTGTACGTACTTGCATAGTACATATAATAGTGCACAACTCATTAAAAAGACGTTATAATATAATGGTGCTTACTTTATGCAACATCAATACAGGCATAGACACAATATATACATTCAATATTATTAAAAAATAATCAAAAATGTTCTTGTTTAATTGCGGGACTTCATCTTCTTACGCACAGATTTTCCTGGCCGCTTCTGAAAGCAAGAGATTAGACGTGTTAGAAGTATGCCCGTACAACAGGTTCAGTGGTTGTACGAGTGGCTGGTTGAGGGTGTGAACCTACATTCTGCGCTCCTTTGCCGCCCTTCTTGCCGCCCTTCTTGCCTCCCTTCCCGTGGGCTATCTTGGAGCGGAATGTGGAGACGTCGTTGTGGCTCTCCTTCGTGTTCCACTTCTTTCCACTCTTTTTGCCACCGAAGCCGAACCGGTCGTCTTTGGATTTCCTCTTGGCGTTGGGGCTGGAGACGTGTCAGAAGGTTGATAGTTAGGGTTCGCCTTAGAATGGAATAATGGAATAATAGCCAACAGGAACCCAAAGCCCAGAACCATCAGAACACTGTCTGTGTAGGACAAGGCAACTTTCATGATAAAGAGGGCCGCAATTTTTCATCATCACCATCAGAGGGCCACATGAGCGTGCTCTTCACCTAACCGAATATGAGAGAAGCTACAAAATAATTCAAAATAAGAAAAAAAAAAAAGAACGTTTTTAATTTGGTAATGTGATTTCCTGTTCTGGTGCATTTTGGGGATGGCCACTACCTAAAAATAATTTCAGATTCATAGCCTATGAATGTTAATTGAACCAACATACATTAATTTCCTATTTTCCATGCTCAAAACGCATTTTTAACGTCTATACTCTTGTTAAACAACAGCAGCCACAGGAGTGATTAGTATTTATTTCAGTGCAAAGGGCTCACATACATCATTCAATGACGGCACACAACTGAACATTAAGTGCAACAACTAGCATTATAAATTAAGTTGAAATCTTTCATGACTGATGTAATTTCTAAGCAAACTAGACACAGGTTTGCCTTTGAATTCTAGAGAAACTTCTTCTCATCTTGACTGAAATGTAAGTTTGTTTTAAATCAAGTTTTCTGTAAAAAAAAACAAAAAAAAAAAAACTTGGGGGGGACGTCCATCCCTGGTCTAGAAGGAGTGCTTTACGTCTGACCACATTGTTGTATACATCCGTCACAAATGGGATATTGTCATGGAAACTCAAAGGTTGTGGACTTTGTTTATACTTGTTTCAATTAAACTTTTTCAAGTTAAGATAATCAGAACTGATTATTAGATCCCATCACAACAAGGGTTACTAATAGAGCAGATGTTTTTAAAGATTGTGGAAGCCAGCAATTCTTCAACAATTAAAAAAACGTTAAAAATAACATTTTTAACATTCAAGTAGCCAGAATTTCAGGCATGAGCCAAAATATTTGGCAGTTGAAACTCAATGTTCAACCTGTAGAGAGCGGTAGTCATGCGAGTGAACGGTAGTAATGTGAGCAGGGTCTCCTACCCTTTCTTGGCCGCGTCAGACTTGGTCTTCTGGCTAGCTGCTGCAGGTCCCTTCTGGTCTCCATCCAAGAAGTCCAGTTTGTCGGTCATACCTTGAAAAAAAGGAACACGCCATAACTTCATTAACATTCTGATGAAAAAGTATATTGTTTTTTAATAAGTTTCTAAATATATTTTTGCTTTGCATATATCACAGTATAATATATAATATACTAAAATCATTATGAGCCATACAACTGTTCCCTACAAATACAAATACACTCTTTACTAGTCCAAACTAAACTCTGTAGTTTATGCATTTCTGTCTCAAAAAGTTTAGAACAACCTGTTTCATATAAAGCAGTGCATATCAATCACACAAACAATGGCCTCCGTACCCTTCTGGTACTTCTTCACAGCGTTCATCATGGCCTTCTTCTCCTTCTGCCTCTTCTGGATCACCTCCACTTGGACCTGGAACATGTTCAACAGTCAACCATCACTTTCAGCCAAAAATACTCTGATCCCCTGATAATCCACTCCCATGAGAACTGTTAATGGAGTAATGCACAGTTCCTTTTCAACAACAGCACACCTCAGAGTGGATCACCCCACAGGGCTCCAGAGTGCGCCCAATTTGGTCGCACATGAGACCAAAATATTTAAGTATGTGACTAATCATTTTTCTAGGTCGCACTGGTGTATCTGACGCTGCCGTGGTGAAAACATAAATGTCCTTCTCATCATCTCTGTGTTCTCCTGTGACCAAACTCTCACTCATGTAGTATCATAACGTGGTCTAAACCAATAAGAGAAAGAGTTAATTATGAGTTCAATTGCAGCAAAATCACCTATAGATATGATTAAATAGTGTTGGAGCACAATGTTGTTTTAGGGGTGAATTACCTGCACAAGCCCTTTTATTTGGAAAAGTTTTAGTTTTTCAGCTCAGCGAAGCACTTGGAACACTGTATTTGTATATATAATTGTGCTTCAAATAAAGACAAGCATTTTTCTACAGCTTTTCTAAAAATCATTGACATTATATGAAAGTTATAGAGAGCGATAAAAAGGTTAAAGTTAGGTGCACCAGTGCAACCAATGCAAAAAGTTAGTCTGGAGCCCTGCCCTCCACACTACCACACTTAGGAATCGTTGGCGTGGATTTTAATTTTGGGCAATTCTGTCAATGTAAAAAATGAATAACTGACGTGCTGATTTTAGAAAGCTTTTCTGCTGCCAGGTTGTTTATAAGATACTCCTTTTTACTGGAGTTGAAGTGTCGTGTGTGATTTCAGATGACTCCATTTTAACTAGTGTGTTGATTGTGTTCCAGGCATTAGAAGAACCAATTTATGTTTATCTGGTCACACTTTGTGTCTTATATAGGAACACAATAGTGCATGCTAAAGGTGTTTTTTTGAGACTGAAAATATGAATACATTTTGCTATTGATGATATTGTACATTTAAAAATAAAGCTCACACATGAATCAGAAGATAAAAGTACCAACCTTTTTGCCAAACTTTCTCTGCTCACGGAGCTTCTTGGCCTTTTCTGACTTCTCCAGTATGGCTTGTTTTGAAATTAGTTTCTTTCTGATCTAAATAAAAGCAAAACACAAAATGGCCAAATTTATGAATGGCCAAGCATTCACCCCTCGGCAGGGCTGACCGTAACAGTCACCCCTCGGCATACAAAGTGGAATCAGATTGACAAAATACGCCATGCAATGTTTCATGAATAGTACGTTATCAATAGTAATTTAGATATCTAAAAAAAAAAAAAAAAAAAAAAGTGTATTTCAATATCATATGAACACCATGAATAAAAAAGGTGAGGAATGAGCCAAAGACATTAATGGTACAGAACACCAGTTACCTGCCCGCCATCATCATGAAAATATGAAATACTCCAAAGTAGGGCTGTGCAATTAATAAAATTTTAATTGTGATTTGAAACGATTATTTTAGCATTTTTCGTTGTAATGTTAGGCCTAGAGATTTCCTGAAAGAGACGCGCATGTAGCCTGGCTATTACCAGACCAAGCCAATCGTAGACTGTACATTGGTCTGGGGAAGCTGCCGTCAGGGAGGCAGGCTTTGGGTGGTTAGCTTCAGCCTATTAGAACCGTCCTACTTCCGGGTTCTGTTCCTACTCCCGGGGAACAGTTGTGCACGAGTTTACTGCAGGGCACGAGCTCTGTCTCCAGGGTATGTTTGGAGGCGGGACCTAAAGAACCACAGAGCCAATAGCAGCACATCGTTACCGTTATCCCATCTGCGAGCGCACCAAAACAGACCAATGAATTGAAGATGCTAAAAATATGCGCGAGTTTTACAGCCCATCCAATGCAGTTAGTTGTCTTCTGAGTCCTACCTATCTGTAACGGGGCACCTTATTGGCTACCAAGACCGTGATCAGAAATTATCTGATGGAAGGTCAGGTCATAAGGTCTTGACCCCGGATTTAAACTGACATAAATCCATCATGGCGGCAGGGAATTTCAGACGATTTCAGTCAATTTAGGTTGAGTTTGGTAGTCTAGCATGCACCATTGAAATTAATGGGGGGCGGGGCTTCTCACTCTCCAGTTATATTAATACCTCCATGGCTGCCGTCATTTTCTTCAGCACAAGAAAGCTCCCAAGTGTCACGCATTGATCGTGACAGTCACTCATTTAGGTCTTTTAGCATGCTACTCTCCCTCCACACAAAAAAGAGACTATTTAATATACTGCAGCGCCCAAAATCTCTCCGGCTTTGTTACAACATACTAGTAATGCGCAATATAAACGATATACAATATAAACGATTACAAATGGCCCACGATACAGGTTTTAATTCTATCGCGATAATGCACGTTGATGCAAAGTACAATGTTTAATTTTTTGGTTTGATGCGGTTCCTTTTCACATTGCAATTTTGTCAACAGTCCAATCATTTGTCAACAAGCCCACATGTGTGCAAAGAAGCGTTAAATACATAAAATAATTAAATTAAGAAAAAGTATCTGCAGACCGGTCGAATACTTTCTCCCTCATCCTGACTCCCAATGTTAAATGCATCTGCATTTTTATGTGTTTTCCAGCATAGGCTACTTTTTACGTGTTTTTGTCGGACCGTCGGGTGAAAATGAGTCGTGGCTCAACATGGAGCAAATTAGACAGAATGTCTATTGGATATCGGACCCAAATATCCAATAGACATTCCGTCTCCTCTTTGCTCCATGTTGAGCCACGGCTCATTTTCCCCCCGACGGTCCAACTATGTGCTGCTAGTCGAGTTACCGCTAATCAAACAATAATTCCCATAATGTGCGATGCGGCTGAGCGGGTGCTGTTACGTCCAAAGAGGCGTCTGTTTTAGAACTGGATCGGACCGAGGTGGGTTCACTTTCACATCAAGCGAACCGCACCAGTGTTTGTTTTGTAAGCGAATTGAGACCACCTCTCCGACTGTTTGGTCCGCTCCCCAGTTCGAAGGTTTGTTTTCAAAACACGCACTAAACACAAGAAACAATTCAAAAATACGCAATCTGTATTAAACAGATTAAACATAAAAATATCACGTGATCGACAAAATTCCTAACAATAAATGATTGATCACCGATTAATCATGCCCGTCCCTAATTTACAGT
>OMLJ01118245.1:0-12382 GCA_900302595.1 Gadiculus argenteus | reverse complement strand
TGTGTGTGTGTGTGTGACTTCCATTTTCCTTTATAATTACAAGTCACATTATTGTTGTATTCAGCTCCAAACGAACAGTGACACCACATGTTAAAAATGTAAATAGAAATTAATATTTGAAGCAAGGCTATAGCTTTTTTGCTACAAATAGCGGTTTCTAAACGCCAGCCATCTTGGTTCTAACTGCTAGCTGGGTGGAGGGATCTCATTCCTGGCACAGATTAATGAGGAAACGGAACAAAAGAATGGCTCCAAATTATGCTTGCCTATATATGGGTCTTTTTGAAAACCAATTTAGAATAAAATCAAAGATTTTATTCTACATGCGATTAATTGAAGACATTTTTATGATTATTGATTGTACAGTATATGAATTAATGGGTTTCCATGAGTATCTTAACTCTTGTAATCAACATTTGCAATTTACTTTGGAATACAATACGCATCGCATCTGTTTCCTGGACATACAGGTATACAAAGATGGCATGAGCTTAAAACTGATCTTTTCCGCAAACCCACTCATCGGAATGCTATATTACATGGCCGCTGGTCAAAAGTCTTCCGATCTGTCAGTTCAACTGAGTGCGTAGAATTTGTAGCGATGATGCTTCCTACTCAGCACAGACCGCAGACATGACGCGAAGATATCTCAATAGAAGTTACAAACACATATGGGTTGACGCGGCCAAAAAGCGCTTTGATCAGATAACACAGGAGGAATGTCTTCGACCTAAAGAGCATAAAAAAAGACCAAAGAGTTAACCCATTGTGTTGTGTAAAATATTCCCCACTTGTGTCCGAATTTAAAAAGACGTTACACAAACACTGGCATATTCTTGATTCAGACCCCAAACTAAGAAAAGTATTTACGGACAAGCCTAAGCTTGTATTCAAGCGCGCCCCTAACTTAAGGGACCGCCTGGTTAGGAGTGACACACACCGGCCACTCACTAAATCTTTCCTCAGTATGCCGGACGGTAACTATAAATGTGGCAGTCGCGCCCAGTGCTCGTTCACACGTAAATGCAAGAGTTTTAATCATCCCCACACTGGGAAGACCATTTCTATTTGTGGTGCCATTACGTGTAGTACCACACATGTTGTGTATTTGATGCGGTGCCCTTGCGGCCTAGCATATGTGGGCAAAACGACGCGACCACTGCGAACTAGGATGTGTGAACATAGGAGCACCAACAGGCGATGAGCGTAAAGCAAACCACTTAGAGGGGGTGAACGCGATAAGAGGCTACTCCAACGAGAAACATTCTGGATCTACTACTTAAATACAATGTCCCCCAACGGTCTCAATGAAGACTTTGACATTAAATTGTACCTATAGGCTAACATCATTGTGCATCCCTGTGCGTTGTACCCTGTAGAAAACTGTTTGGGATCCGGTATAATTGTTTCTTGACTGTGTTGGGGAAAGGTTCTAGTAGTTTGAGACATATTCTCTGCCACAAATGTTTTTCTTTTTCTTTTCTGTTTGATAGCAATGCATCATATCAATTTGGGGATATTGGTTTTTGAATGCACTTTTTGTAAAAAAATGTTTTTTGTAATGTTTGTACAAACTGAAAAAAAAGTACACTGCTAATTGAGTGGGGCAATCAGGCCATTTAGTCCTTGTTAAAACAGCTCACATTGGTCACATTGTGGGTCAGCTGATCATATGGCCTACCCCCTCATCAAATGGGTTTCACCATTTGCCTGAAGAAGATCCAACAGGGTTGAAACGTTGCTGTTTACTTTTTAATAAAAAAATACGGGAGCTTAAGCAGTGCTGCGGACATTTCATTTATTTTAACAGATTAATTAGGCCCATTTAATCCCCTTTAACAGATACTGGGATGAAAATTGCCTGAAGACTTCCAAAGACCTGAAAGAACCAAGCTTATCCAAAGCCATCTTCTGTTGCTACTGGAAATTATATTCAGTGCTGGGCATCTTCACATTTATTGAGGTAATTCACGCATTGAAGGCCGACTCATCACTTATTTAATCCTAATTTTGTTGACCAAACAGTTGGCTTGGTGTTTTATTTTACCCTGGGAAACGTTCATTTTGCTGATGCTCTCGAGTCTATTAGTCATAAAAAGTTCCTTATAGTTATAGTCATTAAAAAAGTGTTTTGGGCTGAAGAATGAAAGTTATGGTTTCAACCCACGGCAACTTTGTGTTCATTTTTTGTATGACCCACAACCCAACACACACCACAGCGTTACACTATAGGTGTCTGGAAAGCCAATCCCTTTCTCATACGCAAACAGTCACTCATTTCGGTCTTCTGTCACACTCTCCCGCCACACATCGTATTTCTCACGCAGGAAAAAAAAAACGTCTGGAAAAATGCAGATGACTAGCAATGAAATCTAAATACTCTATAACTCTATTTTCTATTTCTTCCTAAATGCTTCCTATGTTTTTCTTCAACGCAACGCTACCCTTTTCCTTACGCTAATTCCTCAACATAATCAATCAACATTCAGTGAAAACTGGCGGAATGTAACTTAATGGATCATCTGAACGTAACCACTCTCTGCTCTCAGGAG
The DNA here is from genome assembly GCA_900302595.1 of Gadiculus argenteus. NCBI lineage: Eukaryota > Metazoa > Chordata > Actinopteri > Gadiformes > Gadidae > Gadiculus > Gadiculus argenteus. Next base: position 9,830 of record OMLJ01118245.1, on the reverse strand, counting down.
GCGACCAAGCTGGTCCAGCCGGTGCTGCTGGGGTACCTGTTGCGCTACTTTGAGAGCTACGACCCTAACGACTACCATGGTTTACAACTAGCATTCTACTACGGCCTCGGCATGTCCCTATGCTCACTACTGCTGGTGGTGATGCATCACCTGTACATCCATTATCAGGCGGTGGGCATGAAGATACGGGTTGCTCTGTGTCACATGATCTACAAGAAGGTGAGCCTATTGGACAGGGCTGGGGGGAGTGGGTGTGGCTTGAAACTGGGTGTTGTTTACATAAGCCACGTACCGGCCCATGCCCTATACCACGAATCTCGATTAGTGAGTTAGCAAGGTATTTTGAGCTCAAAGTATGGCTTAGCTGATTCACGAAAGTCGATGTCTTTTAGCGTCACTGTATCACCATGGTGACTTATGCTTTCAACCAAACCTGGTCAGGACCAGGTTATCGACTTAGTCTAGCTTCAGTTATCGGGTTAGATCTGCGTGCGCAGCTTCCTAACCCCGCTTCTGACGATGTCGTCATCATTTGTGGGTTTTCCCGTGGACCTTGGAACCCGTACCGTACAGGGTCTCTCCGACAGAGGGTCATAGGGACAGATCCCTTAGCATTGCCTGAGAATATTCTTTATGAGATACAGGTTCTCATCAGAGGGTATTCACTATTTTATCGTCCTTGTTGGACATTATGTAGATAATGTTTAGTGTTGTACCTCCATGAGCGTCAGTCTTTAATATCTGCTTGCGGGGTTCGTCTCCCAAGTGAAGCGCATATTATGTGAAGCTTAAAAAGTCAAAATTCTTCGTCATATGGTATATTTAATAATTAAATCTTATGTAATTATATTCCAATGTTCTCATGGACGTGCTGGCACCACATAATCGGGGTAAAAGGCTTGATGATGGACCGGCGGGATTCGATCCCCTGTCGCTGGCGTTGGGGTCTACTAGTAATCCACTACGCCAACCGCGCTTCATCTCAGCAGTTGAAAACATGCGATACATTTCGGGTGTATTTAAAGTGAATTAAACTAAATTATAGAATAAGGCAGGTTGGACGTTGCATTTGCATTTTTTAAACAATCATTTCTATATTTGGATTAATGGTGAACAATTCTGCATTTGGCATAGTTATAGACAATATGCAGAATCTTTTCACTTACACAAATTTACACAATCGGCTATTTTTTGCCAGCACGCCTCCCTAGCCTTATTATGTGCAACTGTGTTGCCCCTAGCTGTTATCTGATTTTTGAACTCCTCATACGAGTTCATTGAGTGAAATAGATTATAGATCTATCCAGTTCTTAAAGGTGAGTAAAACGACGCGATAAACGCCCCTTTCATGTGAACAAGCATTGAACCTAAAGCGGAAAACCTGGATCGACAAATCGAATCCTAAGCGAGCGTCGTGGTACCGCTGAACTCTGATCGTCAGTTGCGGCTCTGTCGAGACCAGGCTTTCCCAAGAAAGCCTGGTTATGTTCAACGAGGTTCGTGGTATAGGACACAGGCGTGCTTTTCCCGCTAGGTTTTGTGGGTGCAGTTTGGAGAGAGGATCCGCCCCTCAGGACTCTTTCCAGCGGCTCAGAAAGTCCTCCAGCAGAGGTGGTGCTTTTCTGAGCCGCTCGTAGCTCGTCGACGCTCCGTTGATAAGCGTCTCGGACTTCCCTGTGGTGCGTTCGTGACGACTGGGAGCGAGCGAACGCGTGGGCGGAGCAAAAAAAAAAGCCTCAAACTGAAAAAAGTCCTGGTGGGTACGCGGCTATAGACAGCCTATTACAGCCTATTGCTGCCTATCAGTGGACCATCGCAAGCAGGGCCCGGGGGATTACTTTTCACAAGTAAGATTTAACATTAAATGTAAAAAAAAAAAAAAAACCTGCGTGAAAATCCGTTTTGTATTCAGTGAGTTATGATGAATTCAATGCTGAATTCAATGGCTGAGTTCATTGCACCAGCCGAACAGATGACACTGAGTGGAGCGGTCGACCGGTCCAAGATGGCGGCCCCACGGCTCGTCGGCACCAGTAGGCAGCAGCGGTCGATGCCGTGTCTACTCTTTATTATGTCTATGATTGTTTACCTGCAGTTGACCAGGAATTCTGGGAGAAGGTACACAAGATGAATTATTTATTCAAGATAAGAATAACTTATAAAGATTGAGAGAGATAGAGATTATTGGAGCTTTTGAAGTACACTGTAAACAGGGAGGGAAACAGATTTTTATTCCTGACATTATTTTTAACGGGTCAGCGTCGTGGTTGGGTAACTTATTCATGGTACTGGAGTGTGTTAAGCATTAATGCTGTTTTTTTTTCCTTCCAGGCTTTATGTCTCAGCAACTCGGCCACAGGGAAAACGACCACAGGTCAGATCGTCAACCTCCTCTCCAACGACGTTTGCAAGTTGGACGAAGTATGGTTAGGCTGAGACGTTTGCTCAAAGTTGTTGAATGCATTCAATTTTCAGACAAATTAACATGGCATTCATAGCTAATTTAATCCAGGGAAAGGCATTGTTAAGTGTGATCTACTACTAGCCCATGTATCAAATTAATTTCCTCTGAAGTCTCTTTACTAAAAGTGTGGTTGCTAAATGCCCAAAAATAAGTTAGCCTTTTAAAGACTACACTCACTGACCCACACCCATTTGTTGACCTACTCTTTTGTCCGACAGGTTCATTATTCATTTTTCATTTTAGTTTATTTAAACTCGGAAAACACATTGAGGGAAAAAACACTCATTTACAATGGTGCCGAGGGTACAGTGAAGGTTACATCAGTCAAAAATAAATAAATAAAAGTAAATAATACAATAAAGTAAAGTCAAATACAATACCATGTAGCAGCATCAATTTGGATATAAAAACATTAGCAATTACAGTCAATGCAGGAGAATTGTGTTGGAAGGGAGATGAGATTAAAGGTCCCATGGCATGAAAATGTCACTTTATTAAGTTTTCTAACAATAATATGAGTACCGATGTGGAAGTGGAAGAAACAGAGATGTTGGAGAACCCGATGCAGTCGTTCGAGTTTCCTTTGCAATTGCTTAATCTCTCTGCGTTCTCCTATGACCAAACTCACACTCATGGTAGGATCATATTGTGGTCTAAACCAATAAGAGAAAGAGCTTGGTCGGGTCTTTGCCTCTGATTGGCTGTGGTCCTGTTCACTGCTTGTGTGTGTTTAAATTGCGAGCGACCTAAGCGCCAGAGTAACTGAAACGGAGAATAAAAATAAACACAACAAAAAGACGAGGGAAAATGAAACGAAGTATAAACATAGAACGTTTTTTCATTAAAAAAAACAGCCCTCCAACCAGCCCTACTACTGAAAATGGCAGGCAACAACCCATTGCTTGTTAAACAACCCAGCTGTTCTGGACAGCACGGATCAGTCAATCTGTACCCTATGTTTTAAAACCTTTAAAAACATATAGGATCCACGGACAGTGGACAGCACGGATTCCTCTTCCATCTCCTCTCCCTCTCCCGCTGTCAACCAAAGAGCGCTATCATCTGTACTGTCAATCATCTTGGCCCCATTCATTATGACCCGCCCCATTCAGAACTTGTAGTCGTGCATTTTTCTTCCAATGATTTGATGACGTGTCAAATCACCGGAAGTGTATCGGTAAAAAGGATTTACTTTTTAATTTGGAGTTGGTATATTCAATTACAGCAAAATCACGTAGAAATATATGATGAGGGCCACACCCCCACCCTCCACTTTGACCTTGAACGTCTTCAAATACTGTATTAGGGGCCCAATAACGCCTATATAAAAGCATCCATAAAGTAGCATGCCAAGCAACCTTTAATGAATTCTCTCAGTCCAAATGGCAGGTGCTTTGTAACAAAAAGTTGTCTCTCCTAATTCAGTGTTTACATGGGACTGATATAAGGAAAGCTATCTCTGGGAGCGGGTACTGAGGGTATTGCAATTCGAGCTAATAAGAGAGGAGAGATATGGTGGTAATAATGCAATGATAGATTTATACACAAAAATCTACCATCTCTCCTCTCAGATAAAGCTGGCCAGCCAACCTTGTTTCACATATAGTATAGTATAGAGTATAGTGGTGTGTACCATAATTGTCCCCAATGACAAAACGGAGGGCAAAATGGTACACAGCATCCAGGGGTTTCCGTGTACTGTGAGATGCGTTACCATAAATAACATCACCATAGTCTAAAACGGATATAAAAACAGCCTCAATAAAATGCTTCCTGGCAAAGTAAGTAAAACATTTGTTTCTGTAGAGAAGTCCCAGTTTCGTTCTGAGCTTTTTCAGAAGCAGATTAATATGCGTTTTGAAATCAAGTTTTTCATCATGCCAAATTCCTAGATATTTGTAGCTGGCGACCCTTTCCAGAACAGTTCCTTTTTTTTTAACAAAATTATAGACTTTTAAAATCTATGTTCCTGGCTTTGGAGAATAGCATCCATTTTGTTTTGGTGTAATTTAGGACCAGCTTCAGACCATTTATCTGCTTCTTGAGCATGTGGAGTTGTAAACTACTGATAGCAGAGACTATGTAGTTACTACTACAGTACAGAAGTGCATCATCCGCATTATATCATAGACAAAAAAGTCCTATGATATAATCTATGATCCATCTTCTCCCTCACTCAGTATTTAGCGGCCTTCTCCCTCACCACAACAGGGCTGCTCCTAATCTTCTTCCTTTCCTCTCCAGCTTACTCTTTGGCTGCAAGACCTGTGGGTGGGGCCTATCCAGGTAGTGGTGGTGGTCGCCCTACTGTGGGCAGAAATCGGGCCCTCATGTTTGGCTGGCATACTAGTCCCCATCATTTTGATGCCCCTGCAAACCCTGTCTGGGAGGATGTTCTCCATGTTCAGGTATCTTGTATGCAGTTCAGCGACATCATGCAATGCATTCAAATGTGCAGCAGGGTTTCAGATGCTATTAGATCAAATACTTTGCTATCAAATGAAATTATTTTTCATCATTAATCATAGAGCACCTTTATTATTAAAGCTTTTGAAAAGTATCCAACTAAAAACCCCTCCCGCCAGACTAAGCCACTCCCCTAAATATGTGCCTAACTCGCTAGCTTTAGCCTTTTGGGCTGAATCAAATGATTAGATGACTTATTAGAGGCATGTCACAGCCACATGTAAAGGCTTTATTTTTATTTTTTTACTATGACCATGTTTATTACAGCTGCATACGTAATATTATATATTAGCAATATTAATAGTATTGTACCTACAATTCATTGCAGTAGCAGGACGGCGGTGCTCACAGACAGCAGGATTCACACCATGAACGAAGTGGTGTCCGGCATGCGCATCATCAAGATGTACGCCTGGGAGAAGCCCTTTGCGTCTCTGGTTTTACGGTTCAGACGGTACGGAGGGGTTTTAAACATTTAAATGGTGCCAAATCTTACCCCCAGGTGCTAATGTGGCCCATTTGTGGTGTGTGTGTGTGTGTCTACTCCACCCAGATGTATGATGGGTAGACTTCAGAGCTAGTGAGTGAAGCGGAAAGGTGCAAATATCTCGCTCATCGCTCAGGTGGCTACTTCCAAACTAAAGAACTAAGAGTAACAGCAATATATTTCACTCATAGAACATTTATTTTAAAAGATAGCAAAGTGCAACAACGAACAAGCTTGGCAACGTCAATAGGGAATGCCTCAGACTTGTGGTGTCAGCAGTATCGCAGCGAAATTGGATGGCTCTGCTCCGCTCACTAGCTCTAATAATTGATTGAAGTTATATAGCGCTTTTTTTTCCACCTGGAAACTCAAAGCACTTACAGTGAAGGGGGGACCTCCCTCACCACCACCACCAGTGTGTAGCACCCACTTGGGTGATGCACGGCAGCCAATCAGCGCCAGAACGGTCACCACACACCAGCTTGAGGTGGCGATTGAGGGAATTAATGAATCAGCCAATTATACAGGGAGAGGATTAGGGGCCAGATTGAATGAGCCTGGTTGGGCAGTTTCAGCCAGGACACCGGGGAACCCCCGCCTACTCTTTACGATAAGTGCCCTGGGATCTTTTATGACCTCAGTGAGTCAGGACCTCGGTTTCACGTCTCCTCCGAAGGACGGCACCTTCCACAGCACAGTGTCCCCGTCACTGCACTGGGGCATCGGGATTGATGTTTTGGCCAGAGGGAAGAGTGCCACCTACTGGCCACCACCCGCCACCACTTCCAGCAGCAACTCAGTGTTCCCAGTTGGTCTCCCACCATCCAAGTACTAGCCAAGCCCACACCTGCTTAGCTTCAGAGATGAAGCTAGGCAGGGCTCCATTTGTCTGGCTGCTGGCTGGTGCTCTGATAGACTTACACTTCAACAGCAGACTGTACCAACTCTAGTAAGCTGAAGTTGGTAGCTTACTACTTAGGGTTAAGTTACCAACCAACATACTCCCTCCATCATTTAGCCCAATACATAGTGTGCTAAGACGGTAGTCTGGAGTTAAGATGTGATGCTGTGTCTAATCCCTCCTGTGCCCCCGTAGGGAGGAGATCTCCAATGTGATGAAGAGCTCCATGCTACAAGCCCTAAATCTGGCCTCCTCCTTCTCGACCAGCAAGGTCATCATCTTCATCACCTTCGCCATCTACGTGATGCTGGGCAACACCATCACGGCCAGCAGCGTCTTCGTTACTGTGTCGCTGTACAGTAACACAGCCACTACTGTCACGCTCTTCTTCCCCAAGGCCATCGAGATTTTCTTTGAGAGTCTCGTGAGCGTGCAACGGATCCAGGTGAGAGTGGGGGGGGTGATTGGCCATTAGGAGCCTGACGAGTCTAACCACCTCTGGACGATTTCTCAGGGTGCTTCAAGCATGCTCACATGTAATCTAGATTCTGCCTACATTTTGCATAACCTCAATATATTTTCCTATTGCCCTCTCATATATCATCCTCCTGTTTGGCTTGTGGGTGCAGGGAGGGAACCGTTGAATCATAAGTTGGGATGTCTGGCACTCTTTCTCTTTTACTGCATAATGTACTCCTTACTCACGTTTTGTTAATTGTATTTTTATGTACTATGATAATTATTACTTTTACTATTATTATTGATTCTGTTTGTCTGTTTTATTTTTGGTAGACCTTCCTGATGCTGGAGGAATTGCCAAAGTGCAGCGATGTGGTCTGCCAGGAAAAGGATGCCTCTGTGATCATCCAGGACCTTGTCTGCTACTGGGACAAGGTCAGTAAAACCTCTTGTTCACTGGTGTTGGTCTGGAGGGAAGGGTTAAAGGTTCTGTAGGTATGATTCAAGACTGTAAAGAGAGAGTGAAGGAGCAGAAGAGGGCAGGCTTTTAAAACCAAACAGCCAAAACGTCCCCTCCCTCTCTGCTCCCTCCCTCAAACTTCTCAAAAGTGGAACATTTTTGTGTAGTTTTGCAAACTCATGTGATGGACTGGTAAGATCGATTCCACAAACCAATCAGGGAGAGACGCCCTGATCGGTTAGAAATTAGCCGGGAGCGGTCCAAATCCAAATGGTCTCAGACAGCGGTAGGCATCAACTAGGAAGAGATATTCTCACACAGAATTTCAATGGCTGACAGATAGCTAGGCCATTTGTAACAAATGACACTTTATCAATCATAGAATCATAGCTTTAGCTTACAGCACCTTTTAGGTAAACAATTATATTTATATAGTGCCTTGTTGAGAATGGGTGAACAGTGAACGAAATGAATAAAATATATTGAATTCAATTAATAGGGTTCCAACATGTCCTGGAAAACCTTGATTTTAAAAGGTTTCTTTCCAGTCATGGAACATGGAAGATGTCCAAATTCATAAATTCTCTGTAAAAGGCAAGAACTTGCATGGAAAATTGGGAACTTCCACCACACATGTCATGCTTATCACATATCTGGTGGCCATAACCACAACCTAAACCTAAAAGCACCTTGTTGCTCTGTTTATGTGTGGCCACAATGATGGTGAGGGGTGGCTTCTGTCTAGCTTTTAGCAAATTCAACATCATCCATTTTGCACATGCATTAAACAATGCTGCCTCATTATGTTATCAACCATTCATTTTAACATGTGTATTGACAAGGGTGGATGGGTGTGTTACCTTGGTACAGTATTGCTTTTTTTTTTTTTAGCATTGTCTCCCAACCTTCAACACCTCTCCTCTCTCTTCCCTTATTCCCCCCCTTTCTTTACTATCTCTTCTGACTGTATGTTTATTTGTCTACCATGCTTCTCATTTGTTGAGGGATGGCTGCTATAACAGTTCGGTTGATGAATATGAACCTCTGTGAGCACAGAACGGTTATGGAAAATATCCTGGAAAGTGTGGCTTCACTTGTTTATCGAAGACTAATATGTAACTAATATATTAATATATACTGTTCTCCTATCCCAACTCAACCTCACAAAACCCTGGCTCCAGTATCTATTAACTTATCCATTTACTTATCTACTGAATCAGGCGTGTCGTTAGACCTGGGCATTCGGGGCTATTGCCCCGGATCTTTTGGGAAAAGCCCCGGATATCTGCCGTCAAATAAAAAAAATAAAAACATAATAATAATGAATCTTGATAACCGATACCGTTTCGTGGTCGCCGGGCTGATTACTGCGGGATAACAATAAACTTTTAAATTGCGTTTATAAAAGTTCCTTGCTGTGCCGTCCGGCAGCCCCTGAATGAGCGGCCAAGTGGTACAGCCCAGGTGGCCTTGAGCTGTGATTGGTCAGAAAGACGTAACAGCTACTACTCGTGCATGCTCGAAGAGAGTGACACACACACACACACACACACACACACCCACACATCTTGAAGGAGTTTTTCACCCACTCCGTGTCCAGCTTGTTCCATGCTTTAAGCACCCGGGCTCCTAGTTTGCGGCTCTCCTGTTCCCTCCATCTGTGTATTCCTGGTCCGCACCCCCTGCTGCCATCCAGCGGCTTTTAACGGCTGATTGAAGTTTAACGTTTTGTTCAGCAAAGTGGCGCCATGGCATTGGAACATTCACTCGCGTTACAATCTTCTTCTTGTTGATGGCGGTGTCCATCCAGTTAATTGATGGTTAGTTGATGGTTAACTTCTAGAAAAACCTGACCCGGCGTCTCGTTTACTTGTCTAATCTGTAGCCACACCGGCCAGTAAAGGGACTCTGTTCAACTGGGACGTTATTCTAACGTCTCATCACTGCTGGTGTATGTGGAGCTCTTTCCTCTCCTTAACCTCAACATGAACCTCCTCAGCAGGTCTGCCCTGACGGGAGTCAGACATGACCATTGATCTTTCCTTTCCTTCTCAAACTACGTTATAATTGAATGTCCGATTTTAAAATGTAATCGGGGGAGAAACCCCCGAACACCCGTTTTAAAAGGACTAACTTCTGGGCAACAGCCCCAAATGTTTTCAATGGCTAGCGACGCTCCTGTACTGAATTATCTAGTTATGCTAATTTACTCGTTCGTATTCTAAAATGTCATTAAGGAGCATGAAGGAGATTAGTAATCCTGCTCAGGACGTCACAGATTAAAACCAGTATCGTTGCGTTGGGAGGACCAGCCCTGTCCCCCATGTCTGTGGCTCGTTCACAGGGCCATGCTGGTCATTCATAAAATGCACTATAATGTGTTTTTTAACAGAAGTACATCAAAGTTATCCAATCACTAAATGATGAAAGTAAGGTGCTGACAGGTACGTGGTCTGTGTGTTAACTCCACTCTGCAGAACCAAGGCGCTCCCTCCCTCCAGAACGTCTCGTTGAATGTCGGGTCGAAGCAGCTGGTGGCCGTGATTGGACCCGTGGGCGCCGGAAAGGTCAGGGGTCATCCATCCATTCAGAC
>OMLJ01118229.1:0-10241 GCA_900302595.1 Gadiculus argenteus | reverse complement strand
ATAGTGATAGTGTGATAGTGATAGTGATAGTGTGATAGTGATAGTGTGATAGTGATAGTGTGATAGTGATAGATAGTGATAGATAGTGATAGTGATAGTGTGATAGTGATAGATAGTGATAGTGATAGTGTGATAGTGATAGTGTGATAGTGATAGATAGTGATAGTGAGATAGTGATAGATAGTGATAGTGTGATAGTGATAGTGATAGTGTGATAGTGATAGATAGTGATAGTGTGATAGTGTGATAGTGATAGATAGTGATAGTGATAGTGATAGTGTGATAGTGATAGATAGTGATAGTGTGATAGATAGTGATAGTGAGATAGTGTGATAGTGTGATAGTGTGATAGTGTGATAGTGTGATAGTGTGATAGTGATAGTGATAGATAGTGATAGTGTGATAGTGTGATAGTGATAGTGATAGTGATAGATAGTGATAGTGATAGTGTGATAGTGATAGTGTGATAGTGATAGATAGTGATAGTGATAGTGATAGTGTGATAGTGATAGTGATAGTGTGATAGTGATAGATAGTGATAGTGATAGTGATAGTGATAGTGTAGAGTGTTCCTCCATGGCTGGAGGGTCGGAGCAGAGCAGGCCTCTGGAGCCGTTGCTACGCTAGGCGGGCTAAGGTTAACACGCTGCTCTGAGAAGCTAATGGAATCCACCAGAGCACACCACTAGAGGCGTGTATGGGTCAGTATTCACTATCTGGGGACATATTATAGCATGGGGTCTGAAAAATGAATAGGGGAGTCCGTAAAGAGGCAGCCCCATTTAGGGATCAAATGGCTGAGGGACAGGAAGAGAAAAGGTGGAACACACAGAGTAGAACCGTGCTAGAGCGCACGCTAGTTAAGTGGATGCTGTGAGCGCTATATTGGAACATTGTTCTTGTGGAAGTTGCAGGGGAATAGGCTTCTGGTTTTGTGTCCAGGCCATTAAATTCTGTAGCAGGACGCAGGAGACTGCAGTGATCCTAATAGTTCTTCTTAAGGAGAAAGGCTTCTGGTTTCCTGAAAGCATCGAGAGCTTCCGGGCAGACAGGAGGGTTTTGCATTTAAAAGGATTCAGAAATAACACATTAGTACTTAAACCGACCAAATATGTTAAAAATGTTGTCGTTTCATAGCAGCGACTTGGAGGACGGAGGATGTTTACTTCCTATTTAAACAAACAGTTTTTTAACAGAGGTGATAAATCCTGCCTGCAGTGGCCACACCACATGACTTTAATGTGACTCAATACACACAAAGACAATACACACAAAGACAATACACACAAAGACAATACACACAAAGACAATACACACAAAGACAATACACACAAATTGGTTGTCTGGCTTCTGCGTGCTATGTACACTGTGCTGATCCACTTGTCTGAGTTCCTGGCTGGCCAATAATTGGTTCCTGGAGCTAGAAAGTCCGCCACATGGCTAAACATTTCAAACATTAATAGAAACGTGTTACAAATGTGCTTTTTCCAACACGGGTCCACATCCCAAGGCCACTATGAAAACCGTTCAATACAAAGTGCACCGAGTTCTGGCAAAAGCTTTTCACTGCCAGCAGAGCACTATCAAATAACTCATTCAGGATGATAAGATATCAAAGCACTATCAAATAACTCATTCAGGATGATAAGATATCAAAGCACTATCAAATAACTCATTCAGGATGATAAGATATCAAAGTGTGACATTAGTGCTGTGAGTGCGGATATGTTTTCACCAACTTCAAGGGCTCCTTCGAGGAAGCTCTCAGCAAGAGAACAGTTCACCACGAACAGAAGCCGGGGGAAAGAGTTGAAGCACGTAACCCATGACAACGCGTCTGTGACCTGTCGGTGAGGGTGGTTGAGCACTTTGCCAAACCACCGACCACCTGCTGGTAAGAAATAGACTGATCCCAGACAGATTGATACATGATTGATTGGTTCTCTGTACATATTGCGGTACATTGTAGAACATATGCACCACATGCTGTGTCATGGAATCAAGACTATAGCCACGTACCCACCAGGACATTCTCAGTCCCAGGCTTTTTTTTTGGGCTCCGCCCACGCATTAGCTCCTCCTTGTCGTGGCGTACGCACCACAGGGAAGTCCGAGAAGCTTACCGACGGAGCGTCGACGAGCTACGAGCGGCTCAGAAAAGTACCACCTCTGCTGGAGGACTTTCTGAGTCGCTGTAAGAGTCCTGAGGGGCGGATCCTGGGCGGATCCTCTCTCCAAACCACACCCACAAAACCTCATAGCGGGAAAAGTACGCCTACGGTCGGTACGCGGCTATAGTGCCAGGTACAATGCATTAGCTACCCGTTGTTAGCTATGCTACCTGCTACGGAGGAAGATGTGCTTGGCCTGTTTGATGATCTTCTCGAGGAGCCCCTGGGTCTGCTGGAGGCTGGAGATCTCGGCCTTGTCGTAGGCCTGGGGTCCCGCCAGGCGCATGCGTTTGTGACCAAAGGGGGCGCTAGCCGGATGGGGCATCACCACAGAGCTCAGTCGCTGCTTATGGAACTGGTAGAGACACAGGAAACGGGAAGCCATTCATCAATCTTCCCTGGGTGTGGTGTTTGTGTCAGCCATTAAATAACTATGAATGATGTAAGAGAGGGGGAGGGGGGGGGGAACCTCAGCCTTCAGATTGATTCGAATTTTAGACTGCAACAGCAAAAGTCTCAGTTTAATGGGAGAATCCTGTTTTAGTATGGATGGAAAGCCTAAATGCATTGTTTGTGTATTTTGGCCTCAGCCAGCGCATTGAAGTAGAGTAGAAGACAGAAGTTTACCTCTCTCATGAGCTGATGCAGGTTGTGTTCCAGGACATAGAGGTGGTCGTCCGGTCGGGGTCTCTCTGGTGACCCCTTCTGGGCCTTCTTCTCCCCTGTCGAATGGCACAGAGATATGGAGAGCTGCAGACCTGGAGGGAGGGAGAGAGAGAGCTGATCAGAAACACACAATAACAACCCCGGGTGCATGAGATGAAAACGTCAGTGGAGATTGTTGGCATCGCATGCCAAATGACATGCACTGACTTCAGAAAATCATAAACAATAACTTTTGGATCGAGAGGTTATTGGTATCTGGCACCACTTCAGTGGTTTTGCATTTGGAATCGTCCTCTTTGTTCATCAGTGGCACGTCATAATAGCCGCGTACCCACCAGGACTTTATCAGTCCAAGGCTTTTTTTTTTGGCTCTGCCCACACATTCGCTCCCGGTCGTCACGAACGCACCACAGGGAAGTCTGAGACGCTTATCAACAGAGTGTGGACGAGCTATCAGCGGCTCAGAAAAGTACCACCTCTGCTGGAGGACTTTCTGAGCCCCTGTAAGAGTCCTGAGGGGCGGATCCTGGGCGGATCCTCTCTCCAAACCGCACCCACAAAACCTCCTAGCGGGAAAAGTACCCCTGGTGGGTACGCGGCTAATGAGTGCTTGGTTTCCTGGTTGTGATGTCTGGAGCTTCTCTGTGCAGACCTGGGAAGGGCTGTGAGATGATCTGGTTCTTCACCACGATGTGGGGAATCTGGGACTTGATCTGGACCGCTTCACGGGACAGCTGGGCGAAGATCTCCTTGCAGAGCAGAACGTTCTGAGCTGCTTCCAGCTTCACGTGCCAGGGCTGCGTTCCTGGTAGGACACAGGAAAGGGGAGAAGAGGAAAAAAAACCTAAATGTTAACAGAAGCTAATGCTCAACCCCACATCACCCCTACCACCACGTCTGGTGACTTCATGGAGACGTCGTTGGATGTAAAGCCTGATTTATACTCCTGCGTAAAGTGCTGTATGTAGGCTACGCACAGCCCTCTCCGTAGCCGGAGAGCCTGACGGAGAGCCTCTGCGTCGTCTCCGTCTGCGCGTAATATTTTTTAACTGTCCGTCACTGCATCGAGGGGAGACGGAGTCGCAAGGGCTGTGATTGGTCCTCTAAAAACATCATTTCCGCAATCACTTTCCCCGGTTTGACTTGGCACCTTATTTACTATTTACTAAAGTTGCTCATCTATCCGTCACACATCTAGGTGGACAAGCCCACCTGTGATGTCACAAGCTGCACATTTTGAAAACGGCTTCCAATGGCTAATCACACTCACACCTGGTGGTATAATATGTCCCTTTAAGGATTTTCCTCAACTTCTAGAGGGCAAGAGCACTGCGTTTGCAGATGAAACACACAAACATGACGTGAAACATGAAGGTGGATTCATCCCTGGTACTGTGGTGTTTGGATCAGTGTCTCAAGTACCATCCTGAGTTGCACAGGGGCTCCACAAGGCACTGTGCTGGCTCCATTGCTGTTTACAAAAAACACAGCAGATTTCTAATATAACACCAAGAGCTGCTTTTTGCAGAAATGTTCAGATGACACCGCTGTTGTTGGCCTCATCAAAGGGTGTGATGAGGAGGAGTATAGAGACACTGTAAACAACACTGTAAACAAAACTTTGTGGAGCGGAGTGCACACAATCACCTCCACCTCAACACTACAAAAACTAAAGAGATAGTTGTGGATTTCCAGAGGGGGAGGAGGAGGAGCCAACCAACACCAATCACCATCCGAGGCACTGAGGTGGACATGGTCTCCAACCACAGGTACCTTGGAGTGCAGCTCGACAGTGGGCTGGACTGGAGGAGCCATATGGAGGCAGTGTACAAGAAGGGACAAAGCCGACTGTATTTCCTAAGGAGGCTAAGGGCTTTTAACATCTACCAACCCTTGCTGTGCAGTGTCTACCACTCAGTGGTGGCCAGTGCTCTTTTTTGCTGTGGCCTGTTGGGGAGAAGACACCAGCACAGCAGACAGAAACAAACTGGACAAGTTGATTAGGAAGGCGGGCTCAGTGATCGGGGCTGAGAAACAAACGGTCCAGCAGGTGGCAGAGGCCAGAACTCTTAACAAACTGTGTTCAATAATGAACAATCCTACCCACCCACTCCACGCCCTGAAGGTGATCAAGAGCAGCACCTTCAGTCAGAGACTGATTGCACCATTGTGCAAAACTGAGAGATGCAGGAAGTCTTTTATACCAGCTACTATAAGATTTTACAATGCACACAAATATTAACTTTGCACTCTTTTTATATTATTTATTGTATTTTAACTTTTTTTTAACTTATTAGGTATGGATGCTGTAAGGAAATGTGTGGTTTTATGTCTGTCTTGAAGCTGCTGTGACACTGTAATTTCCCTGTAAGGATTATTAAAGGATCTATCTATCTATCTATCCTACCAACAAAAGTAGAAAAATATAAACCCGATGCGCAATGATCATGTTTTAAATAAATAATGTGCTTATTAATGATAACGCAAAACATTAAAATAGCTACTGGACCCCACGACACGCACAAACTTAAAACACGCAATACACGGCAGCCGTGTTAAACAACCCAATAAAGCCAACCTCTCTTGTAAGCTTGTTCAATAATGAGAGGGAGAGGAGATGGAAGACGGATCCGCGCTGTCCTGGACAGTGGACAGAATGGATCCGTCCTCCATCTCCTCTCCCACTGTCAACCAAAGAGCGCTATCATCTGTACCGTCAATCATCTTCACCCTATTCATTGTGACCCACCCCCATTCAGAACTTGTAGTCGTGCATTTTTGTCTGGTGATTTGATGACGAGTCAAATCACCGGAAGTGTATCGGTAAAAATATGTACTTTTTAATTTGGAGTTAGTAAATTAAATTGCAGCAAAAATACCTACACATACATGATGAACTATAGTGTTGGAGCACAATGATGTTTTAGGGGTGAGTTCTCCTTTAACCATAACCAATTGGGTTTCTGTGACTTTGGATGTCTCCTGAGGTCTCTCCGCTGCATCTCTACCTGGAGGGTGATGGTCCGGATCTGCAGAGTGGAATTGGTTGGGAAGTGCAACTTGATCCCGGGGTCTACCCTGGACACCAACAGCGCCCCCTGTGGTGTGACAGAGCAGCTGTCGCGCGGCAGCCGAGCCACAGCCAGGAACCAGGAGAAGTGTCCCACAGAGGAGCAGGCCAGCTGGCAGGGGCAGGGGGACCAGACATGTAGAGCCTTTCCCTTGGGACCATATTTTTAGCAGCAACAACATATCTCTGTGTGTACTTTTTACTAGAGAAGTATGTTTAATGAAAGTATAGGTTAAGTACACACTGCAAAGTTTCCACAGCTTTGACGAAGGCACACTTTACACTTTTTCCCGGCTTGGTCCACGCGTTTACACTGCCTGAGGTAAATTGCCTGCTTGAGCTAGCACCCCAATTTACCCTCCCGGACCCTACACACATTGGCGGTTTCATTTTGATGTAAATGCGATTACGCTCCACGGTTCCAGGGGAGGGGGGGGAGCTGCGCTGTCTCTACAACAGAGACCACACAGCAATATCAACATGCGTAGTTATAACTGGAGAAGGGCATGTGTTCATTCTATTAAAGTCTAACGCAATACATTATTGTATAGCCTACTATTGTTTTTAAAATTGCCATTCCACTATTTTCCTCAAATGTATGCACTGCATAGTGACCTGGTTGTGCGTGCCTGCGTCTATTGGGTTATCTGGATTATATAGGATGTAGCAAGCAAGTGATAACCAGTGATAACCAGATAAGACAGTGAAATCTGAGAGCTGCTGGCCATCATGGGAGAGTAGGTGATGCAGTCGCATTAAACGAAGACGGGGAAAGATGGTGCTATCTAAAAGAAAGACGCAGAGGAACTGTCCTTATCAGGCTTTTGCCCCAATAATATGCCCCAATTTTTTTTTACATTTATAAAATGGAAACTTGAACGGAAGTTAACCAATTAAAGACGAGTAACTGAAAAACTTGTCACAGGGATTTGGTATTCAGCGTTAGACATATGTGATGTATTGTTTGTCTAACAATATATAGATTAATTCAGAATCTCTGTATGGCAATATTATCGGTATCGCGTGCCATGTATGGCATATTGGATTGTGAGGTACCCTGTGATTCCCCCCCTATCAAACAGTGGTGGTTAAAAGGTCTCTAGTGGTCTCTAGTTACCCTGACTGGCACTCCTCCGGGGTGGCAGCTGTTACTGGGGTTTCCTCTCCGGACCTCTGTGGGCAGCGTGCTCCAGCGGTCCTCGCCGTATGTCCGCACCGCCACCTCTCGTCTCCTCCTGTGGTGGAACGGCACACACACCTCCACGGGCTGGGAGGGGAGGGGGCACCACCAGGCAGGGCAGGATCAGAAAGTGTGGATTGATGGGGTTTAACATTATTTGATTTGATAATTAACAATTGCAATGTGGGGAGGATGTGACATTGTTTAAATAGCTCTGTGAACCTGTAGTCTGGGCTCACTCTGCTAGAGAGACTAGTATATTCATACAATAAAATAGGTTAATTGTCTTATCTGTCCTGGACACAACATCTCTTAAATGGTCCCATGGCATGAAAATGTCACTTTATGAGTTTTCTAACATCAATATGAGTTCCCATAGCCTACCTTTGGTCCCCCAGTGGCTAGAAATGGCGTTAGGTGTAAAACGAGCACTAGGTATCCTGCTCCATGTCGAGGTTCAGTCTGGACTTCAAATTGATATGGAAGAACCAGACACGTCGGAGAACCCGACGCAGTTGTTTGAGATTCATAATATCATCAGGAGGAGCGCACAGCTTTTGGCCGTGATAATATATATTATATTATAAAGATATATGTATATAATATTACATTATTTAGATATAGAACACAGCCAAAAGCTGTGTGTGCCTCGCCATTGCGATACATCCACTGTAAACACTAGCGCATGGTACCGTGGCCGCAAGCTGCCCATCCTCCACCTTGACCCGCCTCTAAAAACGGCATGTTTGTGGAAAGCTCATTGTGGGACTGGCTCATAAGGCGCGTACCCACCAGGGGTACTTTTCCCGATAGGAACCTTTGTGGGTGTGGTTTGGAGAGAGGATCCGCCCCTCGGAACTCTTTCGACCGGCTCAGAACGTCCTCCAGCGGAGGAGGTGCTTCTCTGAGCCGCTCGTAGCTCGACAACGCTCTGTTGATAAGCGTCTCGGACTTCCTTGTGGTGCATTCGAGACGACTCGGAGCGAACGCGTGGGCAGAGCAAAAAAACAAAGTACCGGGACTTAAAAAATCCTGGTGGGTACGCGGCTATAGTGGTTGTAATCCTGCACCACGGCTGAATTTCTTGAACGTCTACAAATACTGTATTAGGAGCCCACTAACACCTACATATAAGCATCCATGAAGAAGCATGCCATGGGGTCTTTAAGGAAATTGCCACGATAAGTATAGAGAGACATTCATGCAGAAAGGTAACTTTCAGCATGTATTTAAAAGGTACACTGTGTAATTTTTTACTTCCATCTAGTAGTTAAATTTTATTTAGTCTTCAAACGAAGACTGCTGTCTAGTGCCTCGTGTTTTCAAATGTGCGTTGCAACCTGTTGAAACTACGGCATGTGTCAAGATTCAAGAAGCTTGTCGCGTATGCCACGTAGTGCTTTTTGTCCCTCTCGCCAGTTCATAGACCGGAAGAACATGGATGCCTCCGTAGAGCTTACCCGTCCTATGTAGATACAGAGAAGTGATTCTGCGCTCAGGAGGATAAGTGAGATTGTTGGCAGAGATAATTCTACACCAATGAGGACTTATTTATGAATGAAGACATTGATTTGAGGTAATAAATTACTTACACAGTTACACAGTGTCCCTTTAACAACAGAGGGTCGATGTGTCTGGTGTGTCACCGGTTTACCTTAAGAAATGTGATTCCATGGGGTCTGAGCTCCAGCGGATGGCTGAGGAGGATGTCATGTTCTTCTAGCCACACCCACTTCCTGTTGGCCTTCTGTTGGAACCATTCTAGTCTTGAGGTGGTTGCCAAGCAACCGGGGGGGAAGAGCAGCTCTGCTCCCCCTGGCAGGAACACATGACACCCAGTAGGGGTCACACTGAAGCTGAGGAGAATGCACAAAATAAATAAGTTCAGAATAACTTCAGGACCTGGTTTTCAAATAATAATATCAATAACAATTTAAATAAACACACAAAAATAATATCTTATTAGAGAGATAAAACCTGTGTTGACTGGACCCCAGGTGCAATTCTGGAATGTTCTTTTCCACTTGTACTGGAAGAAAGGTTGGTGGTTAGTCGCTGCACATCAGCCATAGAACACCCTAGATCCAGTGGTTTGCCAGGTGCAAACCTGCACCTCTCCGCTCACCTGGGGCCGGGGGCAGCGGTGGAGGGGTCGGAGGTCGTCCCAGAGGGTTGTTGCGGGAGTCCGTCCTCAACAGAGGGAGCTGGTGCAGACAGGCAGGGAGGAGGCGCAGCTCGTTGCTATGGACGACCAGCTGTGTGAGGGAGCGCAGGGAGGCTGTGGACGGAGAGAACAAGACAACACCATTCTTTACATCTGCTCACGCGTCCACATGGAACTGGTTTTACTAGTCCTGTACATCTGTTTGTCCTTGATGTTGAGATTCAGAAATTACAGTTGCACACATATTTTAATTTGTCCCGTGTACTGTACTTTCGCAGCTGGGATTAGAGAGTGATAGGTACTAGGCTTGGGCGGTATGCCGGTATTACGGTATACCAGGGTTTTTAGAAATACCTACGGTATGATTTTCAATACCGTCAAAAATACAGATGCATTTCTTTCTATCAGTGTTGCATCACACAATAAAACCGAGCGGCGCAAATTGATTGATTGATAGGAATGCGGGTCGCGTGAACTGAAAGTGACCGAAACCGAAACCTAAGTGACAGCTCTCACTAGCTCTCGCAGGCCATATTTCCCGCCCAATCTGGCAACCCTAGCGGCAGCGCGCTACAGATGGGGTTGCCAGATTGGGCGGGAAATCTGGCAACCCTGGCGGTGAATTGCGTCACGTCTCCGACATCCCGACGCAGAAGTATGAGAAGAAGAATAAACTACGCTTCGGAGAAGTATAAACTACGCTTTAGTGACGGCTCTCGCTAGCACTGAGTCATACCGTCATATACCGTATACCGAGGTGTGATGTCAGAAAGGTATGACGGTATGAAAAAAATGATACCGCCCAAGCCTACCGAGCATATGGTGCCGACGTTGAAAACCGCGTGCATACGCGCTAATAACAAAACATGCGAATAGAACCCGACGATTCAGTTCGCCGCTATCCAATAGCGTTCGAACGGGATCCCCACCGACACCATATACGGGTGCCTCTGCGGTGATGTCATGGATGATGTCTCCTGCCGTTACCGT
>OMLJ01118226.1:0-11941 GCA_900302595.1 Gadiculus argenteus | reverse complement strand
GTACGCAGTATGATTGCACGGCATGTCTCAAGCTGTCAAAAGTAGAAAATATAACCAAGATAATGTGCTTTTTGACTCACATCATTACACATGCCATTGTTCAAACAGGCTTAGTTCAGGCGTTTACATCGGGGGCCTGCTCTGTCCTCCATCTGATGAATGTGGAGCAGAAACGACCCTGATGGAATCGGTTATTATTTGGTTATTTGAAAAACACCTAAGCTAATTGGTCGGCTATGACGTGATGTTACCGCAGAACATCATCACAATGACAGGGCTTTAAATTAAACTCAAGCTTTGGTTAAGGTTAGTGTCACAGGGGGGGGGAAGAATGCAAATTAATTATTTGGTGATTGTAAGCCAATGTCAATGCAGTAAAATGACCCGCGTTGTAACCTGTGAGATGCATTATTCCGCTCAGCCGGGTTCCTTCAGTATGTGGACATGTACTCGATTTTAATGGAGAGTTTAAGCATCCTAAACAGAACTGCACAATGTGCTACATGTGTTGAAAGGTGAATTAACTTAACCAAAATGGAGAAAATGGACCTGAAAGGAAATATTAAAATGTTAAATAGCTGGAGTGATGCTTACATTTAAGTTATTAATTCTTTATTATGTTATAGCAAAACCCATTTCAACCTTGGCCTTGAAGGACTCCTGTTATCCTCTCAGTTCGACAGAGGTCATATCTGTTTAGTTTTCTTTATTCCCCTGACTCTAATCCACTGCTAATGCAATACTGGCCGCACGGCACATGTTTAAATGGACGAGAGAGGGAAGGGTGCTGTTGTAATAGAGTTACGAGGTCCTCAATGTCCTAATCTTCTCCTTGTCATTGGCTCCATTTTGTACGGCTGGCCATGTTGTCCATCGTTTACGTCCTAAGTGTATTGGGATCCATCGCCGCAGTCTGCCACACAGCGTGGAGGTTATGCGTAAGGACACCGGCCCATTGTGTCGCCAGAGGAAACCTGCTGTTTTCTTTGGCCGAGGAAACTATTTATAAAAACAGGAGCGGCGTCCACAGAAGTCCTGTTTTGATAATCGTGTATACTACACCGACGATGTGTAATATAATACATTCCTGAAATGTAATGAGTGGATTCAGAACTTGCATGGCTTCTAACGCAGTGCATATCGAGGGTTTGAAGAAGCTGCAACCGTGACAATCGCATGAGCCCTGGGTTGTGCATTCGTCAGGGAGAGAGAGCTTATTTTAAAAGCGATTGTTTCTTAACAGAAAACAAGCTGTCTCAGGAACAGCACGTCTCTGCATAAAGGATCAACGCCCTAACCCGCTGCAGCCAGGGCTGGAAAACTCTGGCCTTTGATATGCACAAGTGACCCTTGCAGAACCATAGGGAACAATGGCCCTCTTCCAGAGCCAGGGGTGGGAGAAGGTCAACAGGCAGAAACTTGCTGAGAGGAAATCGTCTATTTTTGGTGTTTAGAATGTTAGATAAGCAGGGCTGAGTTATACGGAATATCACACATTTGAACACGGCATTCAAACGGGGATATTTTGGCAAATGAGGAGATCCCAAGGTGTATGTAAACGTAATTAGGTTTTGGAGCTCTACACTCTTAAAAATAACACTCGATCCACACGAGGATTCAGATGTTATATTAAAAAGAAAAAATCAGCACATCAATGATGAGGACTTATCAACAAATGACCTGGATTTAAACGTACACGAAAATGTAAAGCTGGGAAATAATTCTTAACGTGCGTTTCTCTTGTGTTTCTTTTCAGCTGTCTAACCAAACTGTGGGGATGGAAGTAAGAAAATAACCGGCACGCGTTGGATTTGTGAGTGGGACCGTGCCAAAGAGGACCACCAACCCCCCCGGCCCTGTTGACATCGGCTGCCTGCTTCAAGGACGGGGACCCGGGCCACTGGATTACTGTTTCGACGGGCTCAAGGCGGCAGGAGAGGATTGTGCTTTAGCCCGAAGACCTGGAGTACAACAAGGCCTAGACTGAGGCCTGTGGCACAGGACGCCGGCATGGTTCAGCCCAGCTTTGTGTCCACCCACCATGACCGCTGGGTCTGAGGAGCTAAAGGATATCTTGCTGCAGCTAACCCCTGTTTACCGAGGAACAAATATCAAGCGGCCCAAAAACTAATTTGGGGTCACGGCCCTGAGCGCACATTTTAATAATCTCTGGTGATTGCATGTTTTGTCACCGAGTCGGGATGCCTTTTCTCTGGGCTTATCTGCCATGGTAAAAGCTTTGAAAGCATGAGCTCCTGACAACAGAGTGGAGGTCATCGACTGAACAAGGATCCAGCTCAGCAAACACTGACCTGGTCGGGACATCCTGATAAACCCCCCCCACCATCCCCCTGAGAAACTTTTCTGCTTTGGAAGAGGATCAGAACAAATTCGAGGGTGAAAATCTTTATTGGATTTTGTCGGCCGGAAAGGATTTACCGTCAACCGTCTCGAACGTCAGTTACGGTAAATATAGGCTGCTTGTGTGCTGGTTTTTCCACTTCACTGACCAAAACATAATTTCTAATGAGACACGCAGGAGGAGAGGTCATGACAGGAACGCATAATGAAAGCGATAAATCAGCATTAGGCTAATTAATAGGGAACTACACTCCGATAGTCAGGGAAAATAGACGGCCAGTTGGCACCTACCCTGTTTAATTCCAAGGCATCCATTTGCACCGACTGATTTACTAAAATAAATATATACGAAATGCGTGGAGATACAGGAAATCTAGAACACAGGCGCGCCTTTGAATACCAAGTCATTGTAAAGATTAATGAATGCAATTCTTTGTTAGAACAAAAAAGTGCCAGATTGCCACCCAAGTCAGCGCGTGTGCGTTGCCGCAATCAGTAGTTTGAGTGAAAAGCATAACATTCCTCAGATGGCGTGCAGCGCTCGTATTACTACTGAGAGAGTAGCGTCTCGTTTCTCATCTGTCGACTGAGAATCGTTTTGCCTTTTTTTTTTCTCCCGAGCTACGCAGAAGCCAGATAAAAACCTGAGAATTTGAACGGGAAGGGAGATGATTTAACAGAGAGTTGCACAACGCTTCACCAACAAAGGCAGACTCTGTTCGCTCTCACAGTCTGTGCTA
Organism: Gadiculus argenteus; assembly: GCA_900302595.1. Lineage (NCBI taxonomy): Eukaryota > Metazoa > Chordata > Actinopteri > Gadiformes > Gadidae > Gadiculus > Gadiculus argenteus. Next base: position 8,840 of record OMLJ01118226.1, on the reverse strand, counting down.
TGAAAGGCAGCCTTGAGATACAGAAATGTGTAAAACAACTCGGGCCTGCTATTACATCCCGCAAGCTGGGGTCAAAAGCCAAAGAACAGGGATCTAATTCAATTCACTTTTCTTTTTCCCTCTCCTCACATCCTGTTAAGAATATTTTAGGGACACAGCTACACACCTCGATAATACACGTATTCAGTTAAAATTCAATCATCGCACTAAATTAGGTAGATCCGCAATCCGCAGGCAACCCGCTCTAACAAACTGTGCGAGGAACATTTTATCCCTAATTTGAGCGGTCTCATGCATTAAACACGCTTTTCCTTTTCCCTCTCTAGGTTCTCGTGTGTGATTGGCCCGCCGAACCCACACGGCTTCAAGATGGTGCCTCAGTGCAAGTCCTCCGTTCTCTTCCTGGTCCGCATCGGGCTGCTCCTGGGGCTGGCCAACCCCCTGGTCACCTCCGCCTCCTGTCCTTCGTCCTGCCGCTGCGACGGCACCTTCATCTACTGCAACGACCGCGGCCTGACCTCCATCCCGCTCGGCCTGCCGCTGGACTCCACCGTCCTCTTTCTGCAGAACAACCGCATCAAGAGCTCCGGCATCCCCACGGAGCTCCAGCGGCTGGTCAACGTGGAGAAGATCTACCTGTACTGCAACAACCTGGACGAGTTCCCCACCAACCTGCCGCTGGGCGTCAAAGAGCTCCACCTCCAGGAGAACAACATTCGGATGATCACCCACACCTCCTTGTCCCAGATCCCCTACATCGAGGAGCTACACCTGGACGACAACTCTGTGTCGGCGGTGAGCATCGAGGAGGGCGCGTTCAGGGACAGCAACCACCTCCGGCTGCTGTTCCTCTCCCGGAACCACCTGAGCACCATCCCCTCGGGGCTGCCCATGACCATCGAGGAGCTGCGCTTCGACGACAACCGCATCTCCTCCATCTCGGAGCAGTCCCTGCAAGACCTCATCAACCTGAAGCGGCTGGTGCTGGACGGTAACCTGCTCAACAACCGCGGCATCGGGGAGATGGCTTTCATCAACCTGATCAATTTGACTGAGCTCTCGCTCGTGAGGAACTCGCTGACGTCTCCGCCGGCCAACCTGCCTGGGACTAGTTTGGAGAAATTGCAGCTGCAGGATAATCACATTAACCGCGTTCCGCCTGGGGCTTTCGCCTTCCTCAGGCAGCTGTATCGACTGGACTTGTCCGGGAACAACCTGAGCAGCCTCCCGCAGGGCGTGTTTGAAGACTTGGACAATCTCACGCAGCTCCTGCTGCGCAACAACCCGTGGCAGTGCACGTGCAGGATGATGTGGGTCCGCGACTGGCTACGGTCCTTGCCCACCAAGGTGAATGTACGTGGCTTCATGTGCCAGGGCCCTGATAAGGTCAAGGGCATGGCCATCAAAGACCTTTCCACGGACATGTTTGATTGCACCGACACGGAATTCAGCCCGACTTATGAGACCAGCACGGTCTCCAACACTTTCCCCCCCTCCCAGCCGCAGTGGCCCATATACGTGACTAAGCGGCCTGTGGTCAAAGGGTCCGGCATAAGCAGGAACTACCACAGCACCACCACGTCCTCGGGCAAGAAGATGATCACCATCAGCGTGAAATCGACCAGCGTGGACGCGGTGCACATCTCCTGGCGGGTGTCGCAGCCCATGACGGCGCTGCGTCTCAGCTGGCTGAAGCTGGGCCACAGCCCTGCGTTCGGGTCCATCACCGAGACCATCGTGCAGGGCGAGACCACAGAGTATCTGCTCACGGCCCTGGAGCCAGAGTCTTCCTATAGGATATGCATGGTTCCCATGGAGACCAGCAACATTTACCTGTCGGACGAGAAGCCCGTGTGCATCGAGACAGAGACCGGCTCTCACAAGTCGTACAACCCCACCACCACGCTGAACCGGGAGCAGGAGAAGGAGCCTTACAAAAATACCAGTCTGCCTTTGGCTGCGATCATCGGAGGGGCTGTGGCGCTCTTGGCAATAATCGTGTTGGCCCTGGTGTGCTGGTACGTCCACCGGAATGGTTCCATCTTTTCCAGGAACTGCACCTACAACAAGGGTCGGCGGAGGAAGGACGACTACGCAGAGGCGGGCACCAAGAAGGACAACTCCATTCTGGAAATACGGGAGACTTCCTTTCAGATGATCCCGATCAACCACCTGCCCGTGACCAAGGAGGAGTTTGTGATACATACGATCTTCCCTCCCAACGGCCTGAGTTTGTACAAAAGCCCGAACAGCGACAACAGTATTAACAACAGGAGCTACAGAGACAGTGGAATCCCAGATTCAGACCACTCCCATTCATGATATTACGCGTGGACATTCATACTTGAGTGCGTGACGTAAAACAGAGTGGAAAGACTTCTGCAAAACACACTGGATCTATAAGACTTAAGAAAGCAATGTTCTGTACATTTGCCATATAATTTATATTTAAGGACATTTTATGAAGATGAAGAAGACGTTCCAATTGCAGGCCACTGGTTCAGCAGTGAGTGTCGTACCTGACTGCAATTCTATATTTTAGGAATTTGTAGTAATTTGTACTGTATTTGCGTTGCTTAAGGTTACCGACCAACTAAAAAGAAACTCTGTTCTACTGAGATATGATGACTTGTCAACTGTGAAAGTGGGTTTTCATTGCTGTGTTGAACAATCAGACTTTAGAAAACCTTGTAGTATAAGCACAGGTCATATTCTAACTTTGTGACTGTTGGTAAAAACAAAAAGGAAAAAAAAAAAGAAATGACATAAAATAAGGCACATCTGATCAAGTAATAGGCTAAGCGGGCATGCTGCTTACCTACAGGCTTTGCAGACGGTAGCTGTGCCCCAGAGACAAAATAAATGTTAATTCTGGTAATCTAGTATTAAAGTGGGACGGGGGAGGAGAAGCCACCCACAGAGACGAGGTGCTTTCGTTCTGTTTTTTTTCTCCCAGTGTGTGAAGTTTTCTGATTGTAAGAAGCGGACTGAGGCGTCTCAGAGCGGTGACCCGCGTTGGGGTTGGCCGTGGTGTTCCAGAGCGGCCTGTGAGCCACAGCACAGGGTGAATAAAGCACACCACAACCCAAGATACTCTCTCTCTCTGCTTCTCAATTATACACGGAGTCAAAAGACTGACACAGGACTCCGCCCCACTATCTATTTGTACAAGCCAGACAAAAGGCCGAACCACAATGGTGACATTCTTTAGTACCGTGTACCATGCGTCACTTTAGACACCCGGGCAGAGAAAGTAAAAGCGCGACGGCTTTCATTAGAACACCACAGTGTCAGCGACTCCTTGTTATAAGTATTAATTTTTTCTTATTATTTACAATTTCACACTTTTACGTTGCCACAGTTTAAAAATTAATTGTTCTTTACAATTGAAAACCAAAGTGCATTGTACGCCCTTTGGCCAGTCTTGTATGTGCCTTGATCCAATGCTTATTGTATTTAGCTTTTTAAGAAACCAGTGACTTTTTTCATACACACTTGAATATGAGAGATATTGCAGAATAAAAGTGGACAAAAATTACGCCTTGTTTTTCTCTTTGTGTCGACGAAAGACGAAGCTCCGTCCTGTCCTGTGTATTCGTCCTTATGTGACGGTCAACTCGGAGTCGGGTCGTCTCCGTATATGTGATGGAGTAATCCGTTGAATCCACTCCTAGATTGGGGTTTTGGCCTGTGCCTGATCAGTAGATAAAATTGAGGAGAGATGAAATTCGTAGCCGAGGGTCTCGGTAGAAGGGTTGGTAAAGCGAAAAGCAGATCACAGATGTTGTTTTTCGATAAAGTTACGGAAGGGCGTTGCGTGGACAATAGCTTCTATCTCAGTGTTTCTGTAACGGAATCTGTATCCTTCCTCCACTCCTTCTGGTGTTCATTTCCTGGCCCATCCTAGTAGTTAGATTCAGAAACTTTCAAGTATCTTAATTTGCTCTTCTAGTGGGAGACACAGGCTTGTGTACCATACACCAGTCCAGATCGTACACGTGCTTCCATTATCTTGTTATGGGTAGCCATGTTGACGTTTCCACCACTGAGGACACTAAAACCTAGCCTGGCTCCGCCTGTCTACGTACTTCGGCTTAATTTCTTTTCCCTACAGTACTCCGTCTGGAATAGCTTGATCCACCTTCGTTTACTCCGGCAAGATCATGCCGGACCAACCGGCGAACAGAGGGCGTTTCCGAGAGCCGTTACGTTTAAGTTGCGCGCTGAGTTTGAAACGTTTACGCTGTTCCACACTCCAGTCCAGCGGTGGCGCATAACATACGTCATACCAAACGTTAGTGATTGGTTTAAAGGAAATCCAATGATTTCAAACTTCAGACAAGCGTCCACCAACCAGGAAATAAACGTTTGCCAATGGATCTAGGCCAGACTCTCTGCAAAGTCAGAGAGTCTGCTCTCCAGGCCAATAAAAAGCTATAAAAACTACAAAATGACTAAATGAATGCAGGCTATGTGGAAAATGCACTGACGTTGTTCTCAACCCGGTCCGCCTCTTCCGCTACGTGGCTAAGATGGCGGCCATTGAGTATGAGAAGTGTGCATCGATCCACACTCCACGGTTTGACCGTTTTGAGTACACCATCCTGGTTCTTTCAGTACACTTCTTTTCCCCCGATTTGAATTGGAACGTCCTATGGATAGTATGGGTATTGGAACACGGCATGAGGCATGGGTTCTCAACGAAATTGACCCAGTAGCCCCCACAATGTATCTCAGACGAAGAGGGGAGGAACCGCCAGGGGCAGAAGGAGGTGCTCAGCTTCGATATATAACAGTCCAACAACACATTCTTACATTCATGAAACAAACTATCAACTTGGAGCAACCATTATCAATGTGACCATTTTGTTTCCCTTTATTTTTCATTTGTAGCCAATGCCCCCCTCCCAAAAAAAGATTAAATACCAACCATAATAATAAAGTATAATTTGTCACTGTTTTAGCTTGTCAACTCATTTAGCCTGTGTGATAGATAGATAAATAGACGTACCCTTTCATTACACTAGGCTTGGCATACTTAAGTCTGAAAAACAAGACAAACAAGACAAATATATAGACTTACTATAAGGAAACCCAACCTTTAATATCATAGGTAGAATACACAGGTTTAAATTTTGTAGTAACCTTACCCCTTCTCCATGATTAGCTCAGTGATCCTCCAACTTTTATTATCTGGGCAAAAACTTAAAAAATAACAAATAAACTATTAGCTATTAGTATTGTGTTTTATCGAATGGCATATGCCATATAGCTCATAGTTTTTCAAGGTTTTATTTAATTATTCATTTTTACACCCGAAATGGTAGGCTTGATTGTTGTATGGTGTTGTCTCACGTGACCTGATCAGCTCCCATAGACAAGCATAGTTGTAAATGGTAACGACACAACATTCCTAGTTGATTCAGGGGCAACACATTCAGTGTTGTCCTCCACGGAATGGAAATTTGACTAAGTGGTCGTTTTGTACAGAGAAAAAGTGAATCTTTCTACATCAAATCTGGTATTTAATGTAAATGCATATTTTCTAAATAAGGTGATGTTTTTAAATATAACCTTATTTTTCCATACCTTTCTAGTAACATTGTATAGAACTTGGAGGTGGTTGGTCTTTTTTGCTAAGGAAGGCTCCTAACTAACTGAAATGACTAATCAAAATGGCAGCCATGATAAGAGTTGCTTGAATTCTCTTTATGCTTCCTATCTTATCTCCTTTAGAATAAGTTACAATGGACCATTGTTTACGAAAGGAAAAGAGGTAATGCCAATCGTCTTTGAGGAACACACCATTCATACATTCATGAAACAAATGATCAACTTGGAGCAACCATTATCAATGTGACCATTTTGTTTCCCTTTATTTTTCATTTGTAGCCAATGCCCCACCTCCCCCCCAAAAAAGTACAAATAATTTCAATTCCAACCATTAATAAAAATGCTAATGGTAAACCAGTAATAAAGTATAATTTGTCACTGTTTGTCACTCAACTAATTGAGCCTGTGTGATAGATTACACTAGGCTTGGCATACTTAAGTCTGAAAAACAACAAGACAAATATTTAGACTTTCTATAAGGAAACCCAAACTTTAATATCATAGGTAGAATACACAGGTTACAAATAGATTTTGTAGTAACCTTACCTCTTCTCCATGATTAGCTCAGTGATCCCCCAACTTTTATTATCTGGGCAAAAACTTAAAAAACAACAAATAAACTATTAGCTATTAGTAATGTGTTTTATCGAATGGCCTATGCCATATATCTCATAGTTTTTCAAGGTTTTATTGAAATATAAATTTTTCAAAATGGATTGGTTATGTATATTTATTATTTCTAAATATTGCATTACCTTATGGATTGGACTTGGTAGAAATATACCCCCCTGTGGAGACAATGAGAGTAACTTGTTGAAATATGCATGAATACTTTGTTTATGGTCAGACAACTGGTTACAGCAGAGTGTAGAGTGTTTATTGGTGACATGCCTGATGCAGTCGCTCCCAAGCAGACTTAGATGACAAATACGCCTTTCACCACAGACAAATTCATCATCCTTGATCACATATTAATTGGAATTTCAAATGCTATAATAATAAAAAGCATACATTTTATAATGGGGAAAACTAGCAAAAGTCCATCAAGTTCACGATGATTGAAATGGGGGCAAACTCACCCCCTTTGCACAACGTCCCAGACAGTGTTTCCCTTGATCTTGGACTTACATTTGACAAGAAAGTATTGACTAAAGCTTACATTATTACAATGTAAGCTGACTTCCTTTGCTTTGTTGGTAACCTAATGCACTCTCCACAACTTGTTTATAGGAAATATAGTTTTGCGTGTGGAAGGACAATTCAGTCCCCCAGTTTGGTCAAAGGTTGGGTACAAACTGATTGTAGGATGGGGGCAGTGTTTCCCACACATAGCCCATTGTGTGGCGCTGCGCCATACAATAAAACCAAGCCCCACAAATTGATTGATTGATAGGAATGCGGTTGCGTGAACCGAGAGTGACCGAAACTGAAAGTGACAGAAACCGAACGTGACCGAAACCGAACGTGACCGAAACCGAACGTGACCGAAACCGAAAGTGACCGAAACCGAAAAATGACAAGAGACGACCATCGCTAGCACGCTTTGGTCAGGAAGCGAGTGTGAATTTAGAAAGTCAGTAAGTTCAGAGGAGATTGATATATTGTGCCTTTGTGCCGTTCTCATGACCTGCTTTATGCTTGGGCACCAGCCCGTTTCCGATCCCCCCTCTCGAGCAGAGAGAGGAGAGGTAGAGATGAGGTGGAGAGTGGTTTTCACACTCTTACGTGTGATGTCACATTATTTGAGATACATTATTTTTTAATTATGTCAAATCATGACACGGTGCATAAATCCCCTTTTGCTTAGTCGTTTTTAACGTTGTTGTGTATATTTGGTCCACTAGTGTGGCTGAATGTCAAAGTTGAATAAACACTGGCTGGGGATGTGTGAGCATGCATCAGTGTTGTTTAAAATCATATGGAGTAGAGGAATACTGTTACTAGTAGGAATTGTATGCTGATTGAAGTATAAAATTACACAGTAGCCTATGCTGGTATATGCATTGATTTTTGCCTTTGTTATCAGAATGTATCACGTAAATGTTGAAATAGTGGTAATCCAACCATTTATTATGTTTATTATGTTTTTATTACATATAGTGGTGGACAAAAAAGGGGAAGCAAGATGAATAAGTGACTAGTTTTACCAGTTCCCCCTACAGCATCTCACAGACGCTTCCAGAGAGTTTCATAGTCATGTATTCATAGTCATATTAATTTTGGTTCCCCTTTTTTGTCGTATATTTGTTTAATCCATATGTTCTTGCACTTAAATTAAAATGGACTTGACTTGAGAGGATTCATGTTCATTTAAAATGTTTTGTGAGGTTTTGTTTCAATATTTAATGGATGAATTCCCAATATATTTATAGGTATCATGAGTATGAAGTTGCACTTCCAGTGGTAAAATGTGTCCTCTGCATTTACCCTAACTATGTAAGAGCAGTCAATCAATCAATCAATTTATTGTTTAAAGTGCAGTCTCACCATCGAAATGAGCTGTTTTCACACATGCACCTCCGCATGTTCTCCGCTTGCGAGGGGGCGGGATATGACGTAGCGCGTCAATCAGGGTTTGTTATGGTCTGACGGCAGGCGGCACGGAGGCAGAATGGACACAACTCATTGCGATCATCTTAAATGTGGCTGCAGTCATAGACATCTTATAAGTAGACGGAGCATTTGCTGCTGTGACGCGTGATATTTGGCCGCCATCTTGGAGTGGTGATCGGGAGCTGGAGAGCAGCATGAACTAGTAGCGTCCACAGGAGAAAACAAGGATGCCGGGCTGGTGTTCAGCGTTCTCCTGCTCAAATGAGCGGACTGTTGAAAATAGGAATCGGGGGATTACTTTTCACAAGTAAGATTTAACATTAACGTACTATTGGTTGTATTTTGTGAAAAGAATATTACCACAGAGTTGAGAAGGAGCAAAGATGTTAATCGTACTGAATAGTACTGAAATAGTAATAGTACTGAAATCGTAGCCGCTAGTAAACAAGAGTATGACCATAATAGAATTGCTTGTCAGTGAAATTAATTACATTTAAAAACAACATACTTGAATAACAAAGTAGAAATAAATGATGAAGATAATGATTGTAAAAGCCAACAGGGGTAAGAGTTAGGACCACAGTCCAGATTGTGTAGGGGGGGTAATATATGTTAGCTAACTAGACAATCAGATGGACAGTGGCTATACAGTATAGCTAGTCTATCTTTCCAAA
>OMLJ01118213.1:0-15138 GCA_900302595.1 Gadiculus argenteus | reverse complement strand
ATATCTGTCTTTGGTTGTAGTAGTTCACGAAGCACACTGGGGCCAGGTGATGCTTGGGAGGTAGGTGGTATTGAGAAATATTGCACCACAAGTTCAGGGAGAGCCACTTTCACAAAGAAGTCCTGTGCCTTCTGAAGCTGTGCATTCCAAAATGTTTTGTCTGGAGCTATGCACAGAATCACACAGTCCTTCAGTGTCCACACTACAAAGTCACAGTAGGCACTCTCTGTTACAAACAGTTGGGTCTGGACCTGGGTGTAGTACTGGTGGTTCTTCTTGAGGTGCACCTGACCATCAACAACATGCAGACAGAAGTTGCGGTCATCTGATGAGCATGCATCAAGGATTGTGCTGTCCTTGTACTTCGCTGGGCATTTCACTCCTATGCAGCCTTTCCCACAACAGGTGCAAGTAACAATGGCATCTGGCGAACACAAGTTTCCACTTGTTGATCGGTGTGCTGATCTTTTAAAAAGGTAAAAGGTCCATGTCTCTGTCCCATTCTGCTGCAGGCAGATCGTATGGGTCGACGTTGTTAATGTCTGACAGCTTCTCCTCATACCTCTGCTTGGCGCTGGCAGTGAGCTTGTTCCTGTAAGGACCCTTTTCCTTCGCCTTATTCTTTTCCATTTATTTATTTATTTATTTCTCGTAATCGCAATGTCTCAGACTGTGTCTCTTGCGTCTTTCCTCCGCTCTCTCTATGTCGCTCCGACTACATTGCCCCTGGCAACCTATAGCTGTTGATGCCATCATGGCGGACGGGCTCAACCCCCTCCCCTCCCCTCCCCAAAAACCATGTGACTCCTCATTCTCAATAGGCGATGCAATTTGAAACAGGAGAGATGGCTCCTTCGCCAGTTTCCTTCGCCTGGCAAGCTGTCGTCTCTTAATAAGTAACACTTAATAAGTTGATGACAATGCAACTTATTTACATATTGCATTTGATTAGAATGTTCCTGCTGTTAAATTATTCAAATAAAAGTGTCAGCAAGTTTTATGATTACGTCGAGGTATGTGAAGCGAACCCAATTTCAAACCATACAGCCTAAAAGGAAAAAACTGCCACAATTGTTAGCATTGCGAAAAACAGATTCACTTAAAATAAAGGTTCAAATGTAGAATATTTTTCAAGAAAATAATTTTGGAGAACAAGGGTCACTCACACTATTTAAATAACGGTGGTGCATATCTAGTCTGAACATTGTCCGTTTCCCCTAGCGATCCCTCTTACTATTTTGAACTCCTCAGGGGAGAAGGAACCCATCCATCATTTGATTCAAACACTTAACACATGGGCTGTGTAGTGGTGTCCTGACCTGTCCCCCCCAGCCCAGGGAGACGGGCCCATTGAGAGAGAGCAGAGATAAATATGCCATCTCTTTAAACAGGAAAAACTGACTTACAGCAGGATGAAACCAGGAAGAAACCCTGCAATAGGCAACTGCTATTCAAAGCCAAAAACGTGTAAATTTTAACACTTTATATGAGTATAGGAAGGACAAGGACATGACGTGGCTTAGTCCAGGCGGTTTGTGCCCCAATGTTCGCAGTCAAAAGTATCTTCCATGAGACAATGGGTGTACATTATTCTTATAGGGAAACTTCCACATCATGGGCAATAACAACAAAGGAAACAAAGGGTAGGTGAGTGACCTTAGTGGAGACTTAAGGACTGGCCATGGCTTAAGTCAGCTATGGTGGGTGAGGCCAGGTTAATTTGCAATACACAGGGGGGGACATGGGGGGAAGTGGACGTGTCTGCATTTAAAAAACAAAAACAATAATATGTATAATTGTATTTACTCTTTAATGATTATTGCACTTTTTGGGTATATATTCGGTGTTGAATGTGCTAATTCAATGTTTTGCACAAAAGCATTAGCTAAATAAATGTAATGTAATGTAATGGAGGCAAGACAGGAATCTACACAACAAAGAAGTCAGGAGGTTGGCATTGCCTCAGTTACAGACTTTGTGAGTGCACTGGCAACGTGAATACCAAACTACCTGAACACCTTTCAACTGGAGAGAGAAAGGGACCTAGTGTGCGGGGATTATATAGGAATGCCTTTTAAATTGATTAATATACATGCATGTACAATTGTGTAAAATTTTATATTATCATGATATTATCATGATACATACCGGTATTTCTGCAACAATGATTCAGCCTCAAGCTGGTCTTACAGTCGCGACAATGTCATTAGTATGATATCATATGCAGCATGCCTTATACTACCTTATTCAGTACATTGCTGACTGAGGCAATCTTTTACATTTGTTACATCATTAGCAGGAGGATGGGACAGGCTCTGCCGTGACTGGTAGGAACAGACTTGCAGACACAGTGGGAATTTTAGAACTGGATATTTTTAACTTCATGTTAAAGAGAGAGAATGCAGGTCATAATATAAGCATAATACTCTCTGTAGTGCTACACAAAGTCTCAGACTGGCTAACTAGCAGCTGTCTGACTCTCAATGTAAGTAAAACGGTTGGTACGTATTTCAAGAATTATGTATTGGTATGTATAACAAGAGAAATTCACAGAAACAACCTGATGTCCTCGTCAAAGGAGAGGTGATTCAAATTGTTGAAAACTTCAAATACCTGGGCATAATCTTTGATTCCAACCTAACTTTTAAAAAGCATAATAAAAAGATATCCAGAAATGTCAGAGTTAGTTTGATTACTTTTAGACATATACTGTAAGACATCAATAACCCATACATGCTGTTTAACTATTTATGCATTCAATGATCCTTTCACATTTATCATATTATGCTACAAGCTGGTCCCAGGCAGGTGTGACTACGCTGATATCTTGTGAACGTTTTTGATTAAAAAAAACAAGAAATGGCCACCACTGTATCATTATAAAAAACATAACATTTGACAGTTTTCTTTGGTTTTCTGACATTTGTTTGATGTACAAAGTGATTCATGACCTTGCACCACCACCACTCAAGCAATGTGTGTCATTCTGCAAGGACAATGTTAGGGTATCTAGGGCTGCAACGAGAGGTGATTGTACCACCAAATTTAGGAAGACCACTTTTTGGCAATCAGCATTCTGATTCCAAGCAACTGGAAAATGGAGCTCAATCCCACTCATATTATCATATTAGAGACTGGGCAAGTCTTAACAGTTTTAAAAAGTCTCTGAAATCATGGCTAAAAGAGAATCAATCATGCGATCATTGATCCTTTTATATAGAACACCAAATGTTTTTATGTACCGGTATTTTGTATGATTTTTACTGTAATGTTGTTGCTGATGTTGTTTTGTTTTCGTTTGTCTGTAATGTTAAGTATGTGTTTTATTGTCCTTTGAACTCCCTGGCCAGGGACAACAGATGCAAATTAGCTATTCAGCTAACTCTGGTATAGAACCTGTTCTGTACATGGTCCCTGTCAACTAAACCAATAAACTAAACTAAACTAATAATATTTATTATAACAGGCAACTTTTTCATGTATAATACCTATAATTCATATTTATTTTGCTCAGTGATCTAATCCATTACTGGAGTGTGATGTAAATACTTTTTGTAGTCCAAATGGTTAATCGTTTGCATAGTTACTACATACATTTAGTCAAACATGTTTTCAACTTGAAAGCATTTTTTTCCAGTTGGGTTGTGATCCTATCTGTTATGTGAATGAAATAGAAAGTGGGGCTATTCAATCTTTTTTTTTGAGTCAATGACATTTTTACATAACCGGTAGAGGAGAAACACATTATTGTGGGATACAGAGACCCAGACAACGAACAAAGCCAAAAGTAATGAAACCAATCTAAAGGAACAGACCAAAATCACAAAATCATTGTTTTGTGATTGACTTTGAAGCAAATCGTTACTAGTTGAATACCCTGGCTGTACCTAAAATATGTAACCACGGTCAAATAAAAAGCAGCTTCAATAAGATGAACAAGCCCAGCTTTGTGTGGGAGGAGGCAATATAGGAGAAGGGAGAGAAGAGGAATTGGGGCATCGGCTGATAACAGACTAAACACAGTGAGTGACTATCTCTGTGATTGCTTGAAAATGTCTGATAAGGCTTTGAATGAATGAATCTTTATTGGTCATATGCACATTGAATCCACATGGTGAACAATGTTGCAACCAAAGGGTAGGGACGGAAGCCTAGGCTTATGAAAGTCCCCCCTATCTCACTTCTTAGAACATTGATGTCCATACTGACATGCACTTTTACATACTAATGGAAAAAAAAAGAAAAAGAAAAAAGAATTACACTACAATGGAAAAGAAAACAAAAAAGAAAGGAGAAAAAAACAACAACAAATAAACAAAAACACCAACATCATAGCCCACGCTATGACACTTTCTGCAGTGGTAATAGTACACATAAAGTTAGTTAGTAATGAAGGTTTACTTGAAAAATAACAGAAATAGGCCTTCAATGCTTCCTTGGCTATTGAAAGAGATATGAGGTACAAATATACATCTATGTGTAATTTGCAATCACTGTCAAATACTGTTTCACTAGGAATTCAGTGGATTCACACTAATATGCTTCATCACTTGTTTTAGAGATAAAAGCACTTGGCTGGAAAAAAAAATACAAAAATGCTTTTAACACCATATTTACCTATTTCATTAATTTTTCTATTTTATTTATTTTACTTATTTCGAGTTTGGCTCAATAACGTCAAATTCTCAAATGCTGTCCATTTTTCCATTTAAAAAAGGGCACGGTGTGTTGCCTTATACATCCTGTATAGAAAAACATGTTCTTCATACGGTATGTTGTTTACGGTGAACTTCCTCTTGCCTGTCTGCCTCAGCGGTGCCGGATGCCTCAGGGGCTGCTATTTGTGAAATCTCCAGGTTTGACATCATGATGCAGCTCCTCTCATTGGTCAGTGCAGTGGATGACGGTCAACCGCAGATCTGCTTGGTAGGCTGGCGAAAAATCGAGCACAGCTGTTTTGTTTTTTTCTCCTTTGATTGAGCAATTGTTGAGCGGACAGATCCTGGAAGACGCACATGTCCCTGCTACTGTCAGGGGACAGTAGCAGTCAGGGGACTGTCAGCTCTCTGAGAATGGGCAAACTGCTTGAGCAGAAAATACGTAATGAAATGAGCAGTCAATGGCTGGCAGCTCATGAAAAGGTTGGCAAAATAAAAACTACTTTAGAATGTAGTTATGTCTGGTAGCATTCAGAATAATTTGTTCTAGGTTGATCGACAGCAGACCTCCGCTTACAGCAGACCCCAAGTGAGTTGATGAGTAAATAATGCAATGGTGCAATAAAAACAATATCACACATTACTTTGAAAATGATTTCATGCATAATAGATATATATATATTTGTTTTAATAATTGTCAACTGTGAACACATACTGTGGTATTTGCAATTTGCACTCAAACAAGTGGCAACATCAAGTCGTTAAGCTATTATGTTAACTACCTGAAAACATTCCCAGAATAAGTGAATATTGTTTAACAGTTATTATTCATTATTCAAATGCCTGTAAATGTGTTTTGGGGAGAAAATTGGGTTAATGGGCCAACAAAGCATCCCTGGTTTAGAAAATAGACAACTCATTGAATGCGCATACCTATCAGTGACTAAATAGCAGGCATTTGGCAAAGCAAACTGTCAGGCAAGCCCAATGTATTTGAATGTTTTTTTTTTTTTTTTACAGATTATCCCTAAAAAGCTATTTTCAACCTCTGACAATTGTACTTTATTATGGTTGTCCCAATAATTATTATTTGTTTTTAAATTGTAAGCTTTACCATGGTGCTGTTCCACTGTGATGTTCTACTGTGATAATCTCAAAATGACTGGATATCTAAACATAACAGATGTCCTTATCGTTCCAAAGGAGCTATTCTAGACAGATATAGGCATTAGGGATTTTTAGGGAAGATTTTGAGGAAGATGGAGGGTGGAGAATATATTCCTAATTGAAGTGAAGATGTGAATTTGTAGTTTGTGTATTTTATTAACAAGAACTGTCGATTCACGGCTCGTAAATAGTTCAACTGAAATGATTCTTAATAGTCGATGGGTATTATTATTAAAATAAATGTTGGTGCTTGTCTCCAAAAAAATCCAATGGCAGGGGAAAGGGAAAAATGATTAGGAAGAAGTTTCAGATCTGCAGAAAGACAAGTCAGTAACAAGGTTACTGCCAGAGAGCGAAGAGTTAGGCGAGGCAGCCGCGCAAGACGCATGATGCACTAATAGGAACAGGTGTGATGAATAATGACAGACACAGCATGGCACAGCTTCAATCTCCTTACTCAAAACATCATACGGAGATAATATTGACATGACATGAGTGTGACAGCTACGCCCCAGCGTGTGTCGCATACACATGCTAATGTGTGTTTGTCTTGAATTCCACGTATAAAGGTCAATTATTATGATAATTGTTTCATTTTTTCCATCTCCTGTCTGTGAATTGTTAGGAGTTTGCAAGGGTCACAATCTTAACTATTCCAACTATATAAAAGGAACTGCCTCAGATGTTGCAATTCGAGTCAAAGTCTAATGGATTCAGACATTTCGTTCCAACACATGACACACCATCACACTCCATTTAACCACAAGCAAACAGGTAATGAGCCAGTGAGGGGCGGGGAGGAGAAAAGCCTAAGAGCAAGGGAGACTGCTTACATGCAGCATTGATAACAAGGAAAAGACGGGGTGGACCGTGAAGGATGGATCAGGAGACCGTGGGAGGGAAGAAATTGTGAGAAATTGTGTACAAGTCAGTACTTGAAGTAACCCTTTAACAGCACGGATGTAAGTCAGCCAAGAAATAATCTATTTTATCGGGTGAATGTGAAAGGTTACTAATACTTAATGTTTAACTGCTGTTATCCTTCCAACTGTGTCAGGTGTTCATGCCTGTTCTCTTGTCTCACTTTCTTTCTCTCTCAGATCTGTTTTGTGAATTTAGACCATGAGAAAATTGATTACAGTGATCACAAAGGAATAAAGGTGAGCTGTGTGAGGTGTCCACCGCACACCCTAATTGTACGTCCCCATTGTCTCCCCCACCAGCATGCCACATTTAGCTGCTTGCAGTGTTTCTCCAATGCTGCAAACATAAGCTCAGTTGCCATGGATTCTGGATAATGAGTTGGAATTAGACACATCATTTGTTTAGGTAATGGCAGATTTAGACACTTGCTTGTGGAGGTAGTGCTTGATGCACAGCCGTGATATGATTAACATGATACAAATTCTGCTTCCACTGCCAGGGGGGTTTCACCATGACAAAAAGAATGAAGTAAAATATGTGTTGCTGCACTATTATTATAATGACTCCCATTGTGAGGTTTCAGTATCACAGACTCAAAGCCACATTATAAAAATAAAAGGAATTGTTCATTGTTCTTCATTTTCGGTAGTTCTTTATTAAGACACTTTCCTCAACTTTGATTGCATGCTTTGTGGAGTGGTTTGGGGTAAAAAAAACATATTCTATTGTGTGTCGCAATCAGAGGCTGGCCTCCGTGTCTCCAGATCTACCAAAGATGGTGGAATCTCTGAACGTCCACCAGCCCAAGGAGAATGAAATCCTGCTCTTGGGGGGTTTACAAGCACCAGACCAGATCATTCACACTCGCTCACAATCCTCCACACAGGTGAGTTTTGCCGTGATGTATTGAATCACTGTGTTTGTGGAAGGCTCGGGTTATTCAGTTGCGGTCGACACAGCAGTCCCTTTCTTCTTGAACCAGTGTGTTAAGATCAATAGGTCGGGCCTCGGCAGAGTGGATCCACAGAAAAATTGTAGGAAAATATATTTTAGGATAGAACTCGCCCTTCCTCGCCTAAATAAAACATTACGATTCCTCAGAAGAGTATGTTCTTTTGAAATGCGGCACCTGAAGCCAATATTAAAGCAACAATGAGAAGGTGAACCACACATGGAAGGTGGAGTCCCACTGTGTATGAAGAAGAAAAAAACATCTGCAATGAATTACACAAGAAATAAAGTCTAAAAATAATAGTTAGATTAAGATCTCTCATATTTTGTCATCTCTTATGCTTGTTTATTATATTAATTCCTAAAGCCCAGGGGTAAGGGGAAGGGTGTTTGACACCAAGCCAAAAGGTACTTACTTGGCATTGGGTTCAAAGCCCAATGTATACAGTCTATCTGCTTACATATATCTCAAATAGATCCACTGTACGTTGCTTTGGATGAAAGCATCTCATCAATTCATGACTTAATGCTCAGCATTACATCCCATGTTCTAACCAGGGTCTGCGGCAGCAGCAGCAGCGGGGGCCGGATGTGTGTCTTCTGCAGTGTTCAGGACGGAGACTCACCAGCCAGCCTGGAAACATCATCCTGGAGATCAACAGGTTCCTGATTGGCCTCCAGTGGGGGAAGGATCGGCACCTGCAGCAGCAGCAGCAGCCTCAGCAGCAGCAGGGCCATGCCACGACCGGGGCACGCATCGACGATGACACCAACCGCTCCATCTCGTCCATCGAAGAGGACTTCCTCACCGCCTCGGAGCACCTGGAAGAAGACAGTGAAGACGACAATTACAGAAATGGTAATGGTCATACCCTTTTAATGGTTTCCTACGGTCACATTGATTTTCTGCGTGACTATTCTTTACTTACATTGAGGTCATTAGTAATGGGCAAAGTTCCCTTAGAGTTCAATCAACTTCTTGTTGACATTTATGAATTGTAGTTGTGATTATGGAGGATGTTTTACAAAGATCATTAGAAACCATATATTAACAAACAGTTGCATGGCTTCTGGGTGCTTTGTGTATGTACAGGGTGGACATTTCGTCTGGAGCCATGTGCCATGACTGTTATTGAATGTGATTTGCAAGACTACTTATAAACTATGCTATTATTATTATTATTATTATTATTATTATTATTATTATTATTATTATTATTATTATTATTATTATTATTATTATTCACTCTGAGTCATAAATTGTAACACACAAAAACACTTGGCATGACTAACATGATAATATATATTTTTTTGAAGGGTGACGTTAATTATTTTGGTCAAGCCCAAATTTGCCAAGCTAGACTGCAGATCAGATCTTCTAATAATTGTGCTTGAGTTATCACAATAATGATGTTCAGGATGTTTTATTCTCAATAGTAAAACATTATTGATATATGATTGCTGCATGAGCACTTCAAAGGCAGTTTCTATACAATAAACAATATTCACATGCTGAATATTGTTTTTACTTGTTAATACTTCACACAATCATTCCTCATCTATGAACCTATAGCTTCTTTCATTGTTCACTTCCTTCAACGTTTGTGGGGGTTGATCTTGTGTAGCTAAGCAAAGCGCTAAAGAACAAGGCCAATGCTCAGTTATTTTAATTGGATATTGCCCTGAGCTCTTTAGCGCCACAGAGCTGGTGAACCTGCCTTAATCTATAATTCATCTTACATATAAAATGAGCTGCAACACAGCAAAGGTTGCCCTCTCCTTTGAGTCAGTTGGATATTCATAATTAGATCATCACAGATAAAAATGCTCTTTACTCTCGCTGGGGAATGGAGTAGCAACAGGAATCAGGGTCAAGTTGGCCTTTCCAGGGACCCGGGCAAATGTTGTATGGTTTAGATAGCCTTCTTGTATTATACACCCTGAACGTGTGCGACTGTATTCTAAGTTTAATTTTAAAGCAATGGGCACTGATTTAAGCTATGTTATGGCTTGAATTAAAATTATATTGCCATTGTAATATTATAAAGTACATTTAAAATGAGCATTAAACAGACAAACACAAATATTGAGTTGGAAATCGATTCAGAATAATGTTACGGTGAAAATGAACAGCATACAGAAGTAAATCAGCTTTTCCAGGGACTGTACAGATAGCAGGCCAATGTTCTATTTCTGCAGGGAAACACAGAGCTTGATGTAGCTGCTCGGTAACTGGTACAGACATTTGTCCTTATTGGTCTGTCTCTCTTTCTCCCCTCCTCTGTCTCTCATTATCCCACCACAGAGCCAGGGAGCGGGGGGGCAGCAGAAGGACTAGTAGAGGTTGCACAGAGGCACTGTGTCCGACCTTCATATCAGAGGGTACAGGGCTCTCTTCGTCGGGACAGTGAGGACGAAGGGACCGTCATTGTCCCTGCCAAAAAGGGGCCCCAAAAAACAATCCACAACACAAAGGAGTCAGCTGGACACTACGCCACAAACCTGGCCGAGTCGGTGCTGCAGGACGCCTTCATCCGACTGTCCCAAGATGAGAGCTCATTCATACCTGGGGCAGCTGTGAGCCTCTCACCTTGCCCCAGTCCAGCCAACTCAACATGTTCTGCATCAAAAAGAGAAGGTTCCCAGCAACGCACCTGCTCTTTTGAGCTTCCCAAGATTGTCATAGTTCAAAGCCCAGACAGCTCTGAGGGTGCTGCAGAATGGCCGGGCATCCAGGCTGTACAGTCTGGAGAAGAGGATGACTCTGTTGAACCCCAACCACTGTCAGAACAAGGAACCCAGCCTTATAAGGTCCAACACAACGGAGGGTACCCCTCGAAACCTGTGGAGGTGGCTTTGGCCTGTGTCGCTAGCGTCATCGGTACCATCGCCAACCCTCAAATGACAGAACAGATTACCATGGTGTCCAGCTCAGAGGAGGAAACAGGGGAAGAGCAGCAGGAGTCAGAGGATGGAGCTGACTACTCCTTCTCTTCAGCTATGGTTACGCTCGCTGGTGCTGTAGCTGGCGTGGACCTAACCGAGGAGTCAGGGGAGGGTGGTGACTCAGATGCAGACTCTAATGAGGTCTATACGACCTCTAGGGGGCTGATGTCTGCTGCGGAGGCGTCAGCTGCCTTTACACTCCACTGCAGTGTCACAGAGGGGACCAGTATTGAGGCCTTCCGTGCCAACATCGCTGAGGTTCTACACAGGGAAGCAGCAGAGGTGCTGGCCCAGCCACAAGGTTACAAGAGTGTGGCACACCTGCTGGAGGTCACACATAACAAAATAGTCGATGGCATTACCTGCCCAAAGAAATCATATGTGGATGATACAGAAGTTGATGAATTTTTGAGTGAGGTGGTTGACAGTCTCTTCAAGCATGCTTTTGAGAAAGCAAAAAAGAAAAAAGAACTGGAGGGTCCTGGGAAAGATGCGCCTAACCTGCAAGTCTTTCTACAGGAGAGTGTCAACAATTTGCTCTTTGACATCCTTTGCTTGACACACAAGAAAATCAGTGACATTTCCAGATGTAAACAAGCCCTGTTTGACATGCAAGAGGGTGACGTATACACCGGAGAGGCATCTAGCACTAAAGAGATAAGAGATCCAGCAGGTCAAATGAGACGCATGGTTGGCTACAGTCAGGCCATGCTTCATTGCACAGATACAATCTCCATGGCTCTAATGCAAAAGGATGGGGAATATTTGCTGGAGGAGAGGGAGACAAAAGCTCGGAAATCGTCCCCCGCTGTACTTAGCAGAGAGCAACAACAGCAGGTGATACTACTGCAAAAACAACAGTTGCCGTGCCAGACTAAAATGACCTCCCCATTGGCCAAGGACTGTGCTGACCACCAACAGATGCAGCCGGGCAAAGGGGCCATCAGAGAACCTCTGAGCGAGATCTCAGTGGCGTGCGCTGAAAGGAGGGGTCGATTGGGGACAAGTGGTGACAGCCGACAGGGTTCCCTGACACCACAGTCCTCCCTAAACTCCTGCAGTTCTCTGCTATCTTTTCGAATGGACTCTGAGTCCAGAAACCCTGTGACTTGCTTTGCAGATGACCTCGCAACAACAGTGGTGTCTATGGCCACTGAGCTGGCTGCAATATGCCTCGAAAACTCCACAGGGAAGCAGCCCTGGTTCTGTGGACTTAAAGGTGCACCTGAAGAGGGGCATGAGTCCATCTTACTGCCTGCTTGCCGCACAGTATTAAGGAGGAAAGAGGTCCAAAATGGCAGCACTACCTCTAAGAAGCACCGGGCACCACGTCTAAGTGAGATTAAAAGGAAGACTGAAGAGCAGCCGGAGCTCATGGAGTGCCTGGTGAACAGAGTGGTGGACGAGACGGTGAACCCAGATGAACCCCAGGACCCTTTTGCTCTGTTTGCTTCTGAGGTGACAGCGAGGATCATGAATTGCCCTGAGCTCAATGTGGTCGACACCTCCAAAGCAGGTCAGCCACGCAGTAGACTGCAGTGTGAAAGGTGGAGCCGAGGAAAAGCATCAAGTTATGAGAGCATTCCTGAGGAAGATGGCGACCCTTTGGGCAGACAAAACACCCTGGGTCCTGGGAGTCGGTTGGGACAGAACCTAAGCAGAGGTAGCTCCATTTCCAAACAATCCAGCTGTGAGAGTATCACAGATGAGTTCTCCAGGTTCATGGTTAACCAAATGGAGACCGAAGGTAGGGGGTTTGACCTGTTGCTGGACTACTATGCAGGGAAGAATGCCAGCAGCATCTTGGCCGCAGCTGTTCAGCAGGCTGCCACCAAGAAGAATGGCCACCTTAATGTCCGGGCCTCCTGCTTGTCCAAACAGTCCAGCACAGAGAGCATCACAGAGGAGTTCTACAGGTTCATGCTCAAAGACATGGATAAGGAAAACAAAGACTACAATTTTACCAAGACTAAAGAGTGGAGCAACAGCTTGCTCCCACCTTCTCCCAGGACATCGTTCTGCATCCGACAGTCCTCTGTCCCCGACCGCCGTTCCTCGGACTCCAGACTGACTGTCGGCTCACCCATCAAAGCCAACTCTTTTGATGGCTTCGCCCGCAATTCACACGGAGACACCCTTAACATCTACCCCAGTAATTCAGTGTCGGCGTCTGGCCTCTGTAAGTCTGACTCGTGCCTTTATCAAAGAGGCAGGACTGACCAGATAACCGACACGCTGATTCATGAGACTTGGTCCAGTTCCATTGAGTCTCTGATGCGGAAGAACAAAATAATTGCTGATCCAGAGGACAGCATCGAGCTGGGCGCAGCCGCAGTCGACTCCCAGCCTCAAGTGCAGCAGTTTGCCAACCGTCTTGCTGCTGACATCGTGGAGACCGGGAAGTCCTTGCTCGGGGGACAACCGGAGGGTGCTGGGAGCCCCTTAGGATGGCAGCAAACGCAGCCCCGCATGCCTGTGGGGGAACGCAGAAGGGGTTTCAAACAGTCCCGGCCAGGATGTACTCGAAGCAAGGGAAGCCAGGAGCAGGCTGGGACCGGTGACGCCACCGCTCTTCGCTTGCGGTGCAACAGAGATGTACCACTCATTCACATTGAGGGAGACCAGAAAGACGCGGAGACCAGCCAAGACCCTATGAGGGCGAAAGTATGCCGCCAGGACGTCCCACCAGATGTGTCAGCCCCAAAGCACTCAGAAAGAATATCAGCTGGGAACAGCAGGTAGGCTTTGCACCTTCACACATCACAACCTTCCTCATAAAATACTAGTACGGCCAAGGAGAACATTATACTGTAAGGGAGACCTTGAGGTTGGCAAAAAGGTTTGCTTTCAATTGGTGTAGAAGAATTACAATATAGTAGCTATTTTAAGTTCTTATAGCATCTACAAATAGCCAGTACAATGGTCCATTGCCATGAATTATAGCTGTCGTTATTTATAATATATTTTCAGTTTTTGATTTGCTAAGCAGAGGTACATAATGGCACATTTCTAAGAGTTTTTATGTTTTAGATGTGTGTGTTTCTGTCAGAACATTGACCTTACTGTTAGGTGCATTTGAAAAAATAAAGCCCTCTGCAAGCAGAGGGTTCTTAGTGGCTTCATTGTTTACTAACTATGGCGGACGATCTCATCTAAATTAGTTAATACTGCACATTTCACATGAACACTGAAAACCAATTACACCGTAATGTATGTTTTCTTTAGAATGTTTGAATGAAGCCGCCAGAGGATTATCTACTCAAGAGTTTGCGAGCAGCTGAGATGAACGACAACGATTCCATGCTTTAGAAAATGTGTTAATCCTTTTCCGGATAAATCATGTCATTTATTATGATGATTCGCTTTAATAGAGCGGCTTCTGAAATAGCAGACGGATGATTCTAAATGAGGGTCAGTGGGGAAGCAACTTAAACAACAGCAGCATTTTACCAGCCCTTTTTGGTGGCAGTACTTTTTGGTCACAGTACTTGTATATCCCCATCATTTTGGAGAAAAACTCTGGAGTACCATATATTGAGATTATAAGTACAAATATTAAGGAGTTAGGCTGTGAAGGTGTTAAGAAAAAATAGCAGAGAGGTTGAGTAGGTGAGCTATAACTATTCTGGGAAAGGTATGACGCCGAGCCAAAAAAAGACACAAGGATAAGAAATATTAAATCGTTGCATTTCTATGCTTGAAAGCAAAGAGTGTGGAGGGCCAGGCTGTGGCAGAATCACAAGGCAAAGTACCCTTCACTCAATCAGGGAACAAGTGGAGTGCATCCCTGGTGTGAAATGGAATGTCGACCTGTTAAGTCAATATAACCTGATTTCCCTCCGGGATTCTTCAAGACAGCAGCCTTCCATCATCTGATTATGACTTAACCTAATCAGTTTCCCCAGGACATAAAGCGACAGTGACAATACAACAACGACAACAAGCAGCTGTGAATGGAAAAGCATTTTTGAGTGCAGTGCATTATTTGCTCAGTCAAGGTGCTTTTATTTTAGAATAACAATTTCCTTGAAAGAGCAACATTATTAACATGATAAATTGTTGCTATTCATAGTCAAAGGAAGTACTATAAATATGATTATATCAAACTGAACACTGCCATTCATAATGTATGAACCCCCTGCAGTTTGCGTAGACTTTGCGTGTAGATAATAGCGAGCGCTCGGGTTTAGCGAAAAAAAAAAACCCTCAATAAATATCATACGAAACCGAAGAGAAACAGCGTTTGAAAAGACTAGACCAGGCGCAGGGATGGATCAAATCACCCAGTCCACGGCGGTCACCCCCCACCTCTGCTCTCCCCAGCAGTGAGAGGCCAGCTGGGCCGGTGGCTGCTCTGGTCAAGAGGGACAAGCGTTCAATGAGCGCTAGCAGTGAGGAGAGCATGGGGAGCTGGTCCCAGGTCAATCCTGAAGAGGACCCCCACGAGGAGTCCAGTAGTTTTATCCAACTGAGCGAGGGGTCAGTAACCGCT
>OMLJ01118211.1:0-12448 GCA_900302595.1 Gadiculus argenteus | reverse complement strand
ATGCGCATCTTACACATTCCCTCATGTGACTTTTAACGAGACGCCGTTTTCCAACGCTCGCTTTCAAGCCCACACGATAAATACTTAATATACCCCTTTATGCCAACCTTCCAAATTGCTATGTGCGCGGCCCCCCACGGTCCGGTCGGTACCTGCTTACCACCAAGTGTCCTCCCTAAGTTTTATGCCTATTTCTAAAACATGGAAATCCAGTCTGCTACAACATAGATTATCTAGGCAGTTTTTAGTCTTTTGTATTCCTATTAGACTAAGGGTAACTGCTTACCTTTTAGTTTTGGTAGGCCTACCAGAGGACACTCAGCTTGGCGGGTCCTCCCGGGCCCGGAGGCCGGTGGCGGTCGGGCCGGTCCTTCCTTCCTCACTCCCGGATCCCGGACGAGCCCCCATTTGTTGTCTAGATTTTAGCAGGGTTAGAGCGTAGGAAGTCTGGACCATTAACGGGCCCGCCTGAAGCGGAGAAAAACAAGTCAATCTGTGATTACTGTTTGCAAAGCCAATTACTTTAATTCTGATTGTACAATACAAAATATGATGTGGGGTGAGTTACGATGCAGCGCTGAGTTCCGTGGTGGACGACCTCTCCTCTATAGGAATGGCCTCGTACTCCCCCGAGACAGGGCTGATGACCCGTCTTATCATGCCTGGATTCTCCTCTGAGGGCCTGGCACCTCCCCTGACGGCCGGCCCCTCCCCTGAGGGCCTGGCACCTCCCCTGAGGGCCTGGCACCTCAGTCCACCGTTTGATATATCGTCAGGGTCACTCCAGCTGGTCTTCAGTGCATAACAGAATATGGTATATCCTTCCTTATAAGGTAGTGTTGTTAATGCTCAGCGCTGGTTGGTTTAAGCCTATTTTCATACAACAAATGCTATGTGCAAAAGTTGTACCAGTCTATCATATAGTTGTACCAACTGAATGTTGGTACAGTCTGTGCTTGTTAACGTGTAACAGCAGGAGCGTCGCTGGCCATTGAAAACATTCGGGGCTATAGCCCCGAACATTCGGCGCTGTAGCTAGTGGAATTTTATTTGACGGCACAGATCCGGGGCTATTCCCAAAAGATCCAGGGTTTTAGCCCCGAATGCCCAGGTCTAACGACGCGCCTGTGTAACAGTATTTGATTTGGTACAATTCATTCATATCGAACATTACATAAGCAAGCTTACCTGATCTATGGGTGAACGGTCCAGAAATGAGATGGGTCCAGTGCAGCACGTTGGTCTACCACACGATCATCTCCCGCTCAACCGAACATCAATGTTTTTCAATCATATTTCCCGGTCAACTATATGTCAATGGCTTTTCAACAACGGTCGTTTCCCAGTATTGCTGTATATAGAATGTATTGTGGACACCGGGGACGATAAATGTTACTGGAGAACGGGAAGGGCCTGTAGTTTAGAGCATTGTGATTGGCCAAGGGCATGTTCTTTTCAAGTTCTTTGACGAACCAACTCAGAGTTCTTTGTCAAACAAACTCAGGTGATGTTGTTACTCTTTGCGGTGACAATAAAGCCTTCATCATTCAACACTAGTCCTTCTCGACCTCTCTAATTTGTATTTGGAAGTATTAAGTTGTGTTTTTTATCCACATTATAATGAGTCGTGAAGTCGCTTGACTACGAGTCTTTAAGACCCCACTTGACTCAGAGTCTTTAAGACCCCACTTGACTTTGAGTCCTTAAAGTGAAATTCCAGTGAAAATGGACCATGGCCATTAATGTAACAGCCCAAATGGCTTTCATGTTATTGGCCGCGGCCATCGTGAGACACGAGTCATGAAGTCGCTTGACTCTGAATACGTACACGCTGCGCATGCTACATAGCGTGCTCAGCGGATGTAAACAATAGAACCTTGAGCGCGCTCTGCTGGACAAAATAGTGACACTATGTGAATAACCCTATTTCTTTCATATCGGCGCATATCAGCAAACATATACACTGATAGGGATAAATCTGTGATAAGTCAATATCACTCGATAAAATAGGCCAACAGATATATCGGTCGGGCTCTAGTATTTAATTATCCATCAGCCCTGATAAGGAAAGAGGAAATTAGGAAATTCTTAACATGATCCAACTCTCCTTTCACTTCCCTTTCCAGAAGGATTTGTAGTTGCTCGTCATTTATTGCCATCATTTCTTCTATGCTCACTTCAATACAGGTCTTAGTGGATCACTGCTGTTCAGTATTTTGAACTCTCTGGAATTAACACAGGTTAGTTCATACATTTTTGTCCAATACATTTCTTAAACACCTTTTCATTAGCAGGTTGAATTATTGAATGTGGGCATTGTTTGAGCAATTCCAACATATGCAGCCATCCTATATTGTTGCCATGGTAGAACAAATTAAACAAAAAGTTCAACACAAATTTGAAATAGGTTAAAAAAGAGGTTCCCAGATATGCCTATCCCAGATATGCCTATCATTGATCAAATGATAACTTTAGAAGTTATCATTGATCAAATGATAAGGCATTTTCAGATGCTATATGACGTAAGAATATCAATGTGTATGTGTGATAACGATGGGATAACAGTCAATTGGAACAATGTTAAATCAATTTAATGATATTCAAATTACTGTTACTCTTGATTTTGGCTGATGTATTAAGGCCATTTGCAAATCATTTAACTGAAGATCTCTTTTCACAGAGCTTTACAATGATGGGCTTTGAATTTGATGACAGCTTAAAGACATATAATCCAGGGAAAGCAAGTCACCGGTCGGGTAAAAAAAAGAGCTTGTATCCATTTATTATAATGACTAATAAATGCATGACTAGTGATATCTACTGTATGTCCGTGTTGATTTGATGCATAAGTTGAAAGTTCCTATCTTTATTTTGTAGTCATGTGGTTAAGAGAGAGACCCTTCAGAGCTGCTGCAGTCTGTCTTGGCATGTTATGCGTTCTACTTCTGACTGGGATAATAATCCTAGCCAGCCATCGTGAGTAGAAAGTTATCTTTACTATGAGGCTATGATGTCATCTTTATGAAGCAAAGAAAAAGACTGGATCATATGGTTTACATATGACTCATGTCCTGTATTGCAGATAACCAGGTGGCAGTGGACCAATCAACCCCTAGCCGTAACCTGATTGAAGAGCAAGTCCAGCTAGGGACCAGTTACAAAAACCTGACTGAGGAGAAAGACCAGTTAAAGACAAGTAACAGCCAACTGATTCAAGAAAGAGACCAGTTACAGACCAGCACCAACAACCTAACTCAAGAAAGAGGCCATCTACTGACAAGAAACAAATACCTGACTAAGGAAGGGTACCGGTTAAAGATCAGTAACAATAACCTGACTCAAGAGAGAGACCTCCTCGGAATCAGTAACAAAAACCTGACTCAGGAAATGTACCAGTTGCAGACCATTAACAACAACCTGACTCAAGAGAGAGACCTCCTACAAACCAGTAACAAAAACCTGACTCAGGAAATGTACCAGTTGCAGACCATTAACAATAACCTGACTCAAGAGAGAGACCTCCTAAAAACCAGTAACAAAAACCTGACTACCGAAATGTACCAGTTGCAGACCATTTACAACAACGTGACCCTGGAGAGAGACCAGCTGAAAGAGCTCCAAAGGTTGAGCAACGAGGGTAAGGAAGGCAGAGTTAAAAACATTAAACAGAAAGCAAAGCTAAGCCAAGGCAAGGCTTTATTTATATAGCACTTTTCATACACAAGGCAGACTCAAAGTGCTTCACATAGAAACATTGGCATACAATAAAAATTTTTAAAAAATAGATAAAAGAAAACATAGGCAAGTTAAAAAAAATAGAAAGTAAAGGCAAAGTTAAAAAAGCATTTTAGAAATTGCAATGTATTTACGATTCAGCAGAAAGCTAAAGCAAACATAAAAGTCTTCAGTCTTGTTTTAAAAGTGGTCAGAGTTGGGGCAAGTCATAAATCCTTAGGGAGTTTATTCCAGCTCCAACCAATTCATGCTTTTAAAAAAAAATAATAGTATGAATGTGGTCTGCTAGCCAAAAGACCACACGGCACCCAAAACACAGGATTTTACTTAACCTGGCATTTAGAATTTAACTGCTTGAGATTCCAAGTAATGTTATGAAACTCATTAATGTAATTAGAGGTTATTAGGTTATTATTAGGTTTTGCTAGTGCAAAAATAATGACAACTTTAAGTTATTAAAATGGATGTTGTTGCAAGTAAATGTACGTATACCACCTTTCAGGATGTTTGCCAGGATGGCAGCCTCATGGTGGCAGATGCTACTTTCTCTCTACTGAAAAGAAAACTTGGATGGCCAGCCGGCAGGACTGCATAGGCAAAGGTGCTGATCTGGTCGTCATCCACAGCAAGGAGGAACAGGTCAGGATGGAAGGAAGGAGTGAGGAAGGGAGTAACTGTGACAAGCTGTGCACTAAATAAACTCTTAAAATATAATTGTATTTAGAATAAATATATATATATATATATATATTACACACAATGATAAATATGGTGTGACATGAAATTTGATTATTTATGTCAACAAACTAAAAAAATATATATATTGTACATTTAACAAGAAGATCTGAACCCATTTTGCAGGCCAATCAGCAGGTCTGGCCTGGGTGTTTAGCTATGACTCTTGTCTTTATAAACACCTTTTTTTTTTCTCCAGAATTTCATCAACAATTTCTGTTGTGCTGTCTGGATTGGTCTGCATGATAGGGAAACCGAATCAAGATGGAAGTGGGTAGATGGATCACCCATGAAACTGAGGTAAGAAACTGGTTTCCTGCATTAAGTACAATGAGCAACATATATATTAGTGCTATCAGTTAAACAAGTTATTAACAGCGTTAACGCAAACCCATTTTGACTGCGTCAATTTTTTTATTGCGAGATTATTTTTATTTTATGAAAAAAAAATACATATTTTTTTAACATTAACATTTAGAATAGATAAAAATGTGTGATTAATTGCGATTAATCACAAGTTAACTATGACATTAATGCGATTAATCACATTTAAATATTTGAATCAATGGACAGCACTAATATATACTGTAAATATATATACTGTGTATATATAATATATATACTGTATATATATATATATATATATATATATATATTCAACATAGGTTTGTGTGCCCACTATAGGTGATAAGTAAATGAGTCTTTGCTTTTCTCCAAACAGTTTATGGAATCCTGGTGAACCCAACAACGCAGGAAATGAAGACTGTGCAGAGTTGCTACCAGAATCAAAAACTTGGAACGATATCCCTTGTTCCTGGGAAAGACACTGGGCTTGCAAGCAGCAAAGTCTGTCAAAAGAAACTGACAACCAGAGATCACAACCTCTATGAATTGAAGATTGCATTGGAGACATGTTTCAGTAAAATATGTTATAATATGCAGAATTGATGTACCAATCAGTATAATTAATTGTATTTTTTTTACTTATTCAATTAGAAAAATATCCTCAATGCATGAGAGTAGTGTTTAAAATAATTGTTGAAGGACTTTATGCAGAAGATTTAAGATTGAACACATACACGTTATATAATAAATTCCATCAAAAACAATGTCAGTTTATCATTTTAAATGTAGCAAACCGGTGTTATAGACAGTATCTCCAACTCGTGTTATAAGTAGGTTCTAACCAAATAGGCCTGTCTTATACCCGCCATCTTCACTGACCGAGGTAATATACCAGCTTGATTTCGCACCCCAATTTACCCTCTCGGACCCTACACATATTGGGGGTTTTATTTTGATGGACGGCATCACGGTACCATGGGTGGGACTTGGTTGGTCGTAGAGGTGTTGCAGTGTTGTCTTTTCAACAGAGACAAGCAGTGATATCAACATGAGTAGTTCTAACTGGAGAGATCATGTGAGAGAAGGTGTTGCAGTCACATTTAACGAAGACAGGGAAAGATGGTGCGATCTACGAGAAAGCAGCAGAGGAACTTTCCTTACAAGGCTTTTGTTGGGATAAAAAACAAGTGGTCAGCAAAATAAAGAATATGTTGAAGTTTATGCACTTGTAAACAGTTAATTGCGTTTAAAGCCTACACTCAGATGTTGTCTACTCATCCTTGCGGTCTACTAGGTCTACTCTCTCGTGCATAATCCCGTCTACTCAAATGAACCAAGAAAAAGCTGTCTCCTTAACGAAGGCAAGTCATTGAAATTGCAGGGTGTGTCATGGACAGTATCTCAAACTGGTGTTATAGACTATCTCCAATTGGTGTTATAGAAGGTATCACAGGCTCACTGGCTGTGACCGTCACCGCCACGGTCACGGCCACACAGCGGCCACCTCACGTCACGGTCACAGCCATGTCACGGTCACAGCCACGGTCACAGCAATGTCACTGTCACAGCCATGTCACAGCCACGGTCACGCTCACAGCCACGGCACGCTCACAGCTACGTCACGGTCACAGCCATGCCACGGTCACAGCCACATCACGGTCACGGCCATGTCACAGCCACGCCACGGTCACGGCCATGTAACGGTCACACCACAGTCACAGCCACGGTCACAGTCACAGCCACGGTCACAGCCACGTCACAGCCACGGTCACGTCACAGCCACAGTCACAGCCATGTCACAGCTACAGTCATGTCACAGCCATGGTCACGTCACAGCTACGGTCATGTCACAGCTACGGTAACGTCATGGTCACAGCCCTGTCACAGCCACGGTCACGTCACAGCCACGGTCACAGCCACGTCACGGTCACAGCCATGGTCACGCCATGGTCACAGTCACAGCCACGCCATGGTCACGGACACCCAGTGCCCGCCCCCATGATCATGACCGAAGGAATATACAACATCCAAATATATAAATGACAGTTGCTGTGTTCGTTTAGAAAAGGTTGCAGAGTCAGGATCGCTTTTAACTCACTTTATTTAGTAAAGGTTTGGTATGATATCTAAGAAGCAAAAGGAGGGTAATTGCATAAGCACCGTGGAGATACACTTAGCTGGGCATCAAGGAGATGCGTTGCCTAGAGCATTCTGAACTGTTGGGCGTTTTCCTTTCCTTAGATACTCGGCAGATGTGGTCTCCATAACGTGCTCTGATTGGCTAGGCATGGTGTTGAGCCTCCTACTTCCTTGTATGTGTGCACGGTCCTGACACCTTGCGGCTATGTGCGGGTATTACAACTTGTTATTCTAAGTGTGGCGTTGAGTAGCCTTGAGGCCTCCCAGACACTAAAGATACCTATGGTATGCTGATATAGGTCACACAGTCTTCAAATTGAAATTCTCATCACCAGGGAACAGATGGCTCCAGTCAGCCAAAACCACTTTGGATCAACTAGGGCTCTCATCCTGATCAATAGGCCCTAGCACAGGGCCTGACTGGGACTTTCAATTTGGGAAGTGAAACCTCACACACAAGGGCACGCACAGGCACACACATCCACACTCCCACGCTATTGGGTAGAGAGAGTGCTGACTTACACACTTTATATATCCGATGGTGCATTTATTTAATGATTGCCTTATGACGAGGATACTACTACAAGTCAAGTCACATTTTGCTTATGTAGACAAAAATATACCCCACAAACTGTAAACAGCGATGTACACGAAATATATAAGATATTCAAGTCAAATTCTACAGTCAATACACATAATCACAATAAAGTACACAAGTTATTAGAAATATTTTTTTTTGTAGTACAGAATGTCACATATTAAAAGGAATTTTGGATTTTAGAAGATTTTAGAAGTTTGTGTGTATTCACTGACTTTATTTAACTGAAGTATTTTATTAAATAAAGGGAAGCTCTGACTTTGAAATGATACCAAAACATTTAAAGAGCTGTTGTAAAACCACATAGCATATCTGACCTTTATCTTCCATTTATCTGAGCTGATGAGAGCTTTTTTGAAGGGGAGTTTAGAGGTGGTATATGAAATCTGAACATCGTCTCGGCGTTGGACAACTTCAAGGGAGCGGCTGAAGATGACAGCAAGATACAATGTAAATATGGTGCACACTGCAGGAAAGGATTATGTTTCAGTTACATTATAGTCCCAGAAACATTTTCTCATATACTGTATAGATAGGCTAATACATGTCTATGATGGTAGTTCACCACTCCGTATTATCACTTCATATAACAGATTGTGATAATCATAGGTCTATGATGGTAGTTTACCACTCTGAATGATCAATTCATATAACAGATAGTGATAATTATAGGTCTATGACGATAGATTACCACTATGAACAATCAATACATATAACAGATGGGGTTAATTATAGGTCTATGATGGTAGTTTACCACTATGAATGATGAAAACATATAACAGATAGTGATAATTATAGGTCTATGATGGTAGTTATTATGGTAGGTAATACATGATGTTATTAGTATAACTGATATGCAGGCTACAGTCGTCACAAATCAACCTTGGTGTGAATAAACTAAATGTTGCTTTTCCCAAAACAGAAATACCTAGGGGCCGGTTGCACCGACATGGTTTACGCCCGGTCGTAAGCTAAGTCACTCTTAACGCAACGTTCTAAGTCCGATCTGATAGTTACGCCAGTTGCACCATCTAGGCCATTTCGTTAGGCCTTTTATTCATCATCAATCACTCAACTGGAAGAATATCTTCTCAAACAAGTACTGTAGGGGATAAAACCATGGCCTAATACTTAAACAAATTATGAGAGGTCGAGAAGGCTTTATTGTCACCGTAGAGAGTAACAACTCTCTGTGGTGAGAGTTAGAATCACCTGAGTTTGTTTGACAAAGAACTTACGAAAACCCCTAAGCTCTGCGCTAATATCATAATTGTGTGGCCTCCTCTAAGATGTCCTTGGCCAATCACAATGCTCTAAACTAACTATGTATTGTGGTGCCCACAATACATACATTCAATATATACCGTTGTTGCATGACATAAGATTCTTGATTAAAATCCATTCATCACATTGTTTATAAACCTGATCTTGAACCACCATGACTTACCACATGTGTTGAAGAGATGAGCCCTGTAAAACCAACATTAATTTAAAGGTCCCATGTAGGGCTGGGCGAAATATATCAATATTTTTTCACACGAGATATGGAACGAGACGTTATCGTCAACATCAATATAGTTCATTTGCATTGAAATTACAGCGCATTATCTAAAATGGGAAAAATCCCATCCCCATTTCTGGATGGCTAGGCCATCCAGCCACAGTGAGACTGTCTCCAATTTTCTCTGGTGTTTTCATCTCTATCTTCCTAGTATTAAGCTGCAGGAAGTTCAGTGACATCCACCTCTTCACATCTGCCAGACAGGACTCAACCTTTTTGATCTGCACTGAGTCCTGTCATGGCAATTGACACTTATATAGATATAAGAATATTGTGTCTAGTACAGATTAGATTTTTAAATGCAAAAAGCACACAATTCTTGTTGACAATCATGGTTATATTTGGATAATAACGGTACAATGACATACAAGACGATCATACAACACAACATGCATCAACTAATAACATAACAATAAACAAACAATCAATGATCCAGGCCTACCACACCACCAGTCAAGGCCTAGCTGGGAGTTCTATCCGTGTATCACGTCAGAGAGCCCCACGAACAGAAGTCCCCCGCATGTTCTCCCCTGGTTGGGAGAACATTCTCTCCAAGAGAGCCCTACCCGGGTTAAGAAGCCGACTTGGCGCTCCAAAAACTCAGCTAAGCTGAGCCCCTGGTCTGCTGGTCCTCAGTCTGCTGCCGCTCCGAAAAGCTACCGCAGACTGAAGACCCCGGACTGACAAAACACAATGACTCTTATACCCTTCTGAGTGGCTCTGAGGGCAACTGTCTCCAACCGTAAACCAAACCCTCTGTTTAGCCAGATGGTAATCTATCTATTGAAGCTCCTCAAGATGTCATAACATGAGTTTGTGAACACTCCCCTATCAGTTGGATCCCCAACTCTCCACAGGAGGTCAGGAACTGAGGTGTCATAGACACACTCACCCAAAAGCCCTTCCTGTGTCCCGAGGAAGCAGGCACATTCCATTAAACACAGAGTCAGAGATAAAGAGGTGAAAACTGATTTCCCATTACATTAAACATAGAGGTTAACATTCCTAGTTGAATTGGAAGACACTCATTGGAAATGCAGTATGAAATAAATCTCAAATCATGAACCTGAGGGCTGTGTTGTCTGGAGCCTTGTGCTCCTGGTAGGGTCTCCCATGGCAGAGTGGTCTCGGGTGAGGGGCCAGACTAAGAATGGTTCACAAGACCCCTATGAATAACGAAGAAAGAGGAGGGGTTAGGCGGCCCGGAGGAAGCCGGGGGCTCCCGTCTGGAGCCAGGCCCAGATGGAGGGCTCGACGGCGAGTGCCTGGTAGCCGGGTTTGCCACGGAGCCCGGCTGGGCACAGCCCGAATAAACGACGTGGCACCCCCCCACCCCTCTTCGTCCCGTCGGGTGCGTGGGCTCACAACGCACCCGACCCATTGGAGTCGGGTGCACTGCCACATGGGTGGCAGCGAAGGTCAGGGGTCTCGACAGACTAGACCCGGGTCTAGTCGAGGCCAAGATGAGTTTCCTCAGAAGGGGCCCCCTGCTTGAGTTGCTGCCCCCGCGACCTGACCCCGGATAAGTGGATGAAGATGAGGATGAGTCCCTAGATGCTACAGGAATAAAGAGTTGGGTGTCATCCGCATAGCAGTGGAAGCAAATTCCAAAGCTGCGTATAACGTCGCCCAAGGGAAGCATGTAGATTGCAAAAAGCAGACGGACCCTTGTGGTACACCAAAGGGTAATTTGCAGTGCTTCGATTCTGTACCCTCATGGAGTACAAATTGTGTTCTGTCTGTGAGGTAAGAATCAAGTCAGCGAAGAGCTGTACCCCCGAAGCCGACATAGAGCTCCAGGCAGTGAAGAAGAATGCTGTGAATGATGCTTGATCGTGTCAAAAGCAGCACAGACAAGACATTGTTGAGTTCATCGGTAAGGCAATCCACAGAACCTCTATAGTTACAGAGGGGAGCAAGTGAAAGGGTTAACTTATCTGTCATAGCTGTAGTGGTTGCGTGGGTGATGCGACAACAGCTGAAAGTAGCCTGTAGATCGTCGCAGGGGCAGGATACCACCAGCTGGTGACGTGGATAAAACCACAACTTAATACTTTAACAAATTCCGAGAGGTCGAGAAGGACTAGGGTTGAATTATCAAGGCTTTATTGTCACCGCAAAGAGTAACAACATCACCTGAGTTTGTTTGACAGATAACTCCCGTCCATACTCAGTTTGTTTGCAAAGAACTGGCGAACATCACCTGAACGCCGTGCTAAATTCCCCATTGTGTGGCCTCCCCTAATATGTCCATGGCCAATCACAATGCTCTAAATGACGGGCCCGCCCGTTCCTCATTAGCATTTATGTCCCACCCACGATGTCTGAAATACATTTCATATCGTAATTCAAGCATTATGTACAAAAGGGTTACATATTACACATTTGTTACATGATATGAGGTTCTTGATTAAAAGCCATTCATCACATTGTTTATACACCTGATCTTAAACCTTCATGACTTATCACATGTGTTAAAGAGATGAACACTGTAAAACCAACATTAATTTAAACAGTAAAATATGTATTGTAGTAAATAACAATGCCACTTTATTGGTATGTGGCATATACAGTCATAATCATAAAGCTGGTAGTGTCTGACTTTAACAGTTGACTGGAGCTGGAGCTACAATAAGCATTTTGAGAACATATGGAGGGGGAACCGCAGGAGGGCGTCTCCTCTCACTGTGACGTGAGCCAGACCCTTTTGATGGGCCACTTATACGTACGGTGGTCGGGGATCATCTTTTGGACCAAGGATGTCTTCATAGTGTCTTTTTGGACCAAGGATGTCTTCATAGTGTCTTCAGAGAGAGAGGTCACGATTTACGGAGCTCCGCTAGGCAGTGGCAAAAACAACTTAATTCATCGCTCAGATGTACTTTATGTTACTTTATTTCAAGATCATATTACTTAAGAATATATAGTTTGTTTCCATCAGCCTCCATCGCTCAATTCAACAATACATTTTGACACTTTTTTGACTACCGGATCAGACCGCAGCAAAAACCTTGGACTTTCCTATCGCCAACATGCCTCTGTACAAGGTTTTCCCAGGCACAGAGAATTGCACAGACTTCACCGAACTGCGACGACAATGGCTTTATTGGAAACAAGGCTAGCAGCATTAGAAAAATGCAAAGGATCTTCCAGGATACAGTGCCGATGGGTGAGTTTGCTGAGATAACCCAGACAAATACACAACAAGATGATGAAAGCTACACTGTATCCTTCCCGAAGCTGGACAAGAGAGAGACAGTTCCAGATGCTTCTCACTGGCACAGAGTCGGTGCTAAACCCAAACAACGTAACAAAGTGAATCAACAAGTTCACTC
>OMLJ01118158.1:0-10172 GCA_900302595.1 Gadiculus argenteus | reverse complement strand
CTCCCAGCCATGTTTCTGTCAGGGCCAGGATACAGGCTTCTTTGAATTCATGTTGGTATCGGACATGGGCTTGCAATTCATCAGACTTGTTTCGGAGGGACTGCATGTTACCAAGGATGATAGAGGGCTAGGGTGCCAGGCTTCTGCCAGATGGTTCTCCAAAAGGTGGTGGACGTCTGAAAATGGCTATAGAATCTGTGTGTTGTAGTTTGTAGTTTGTTTTGGCTCAATTTGTTCATCCCGATTTTCTAACTTGTTTCTGTGTGTGCGGAAAAGGGACGAATTAACAATGTTACGCTCCAGCCCTGCTGCACTCAGTATTGCATTATTTATCTGGGTAGACAGCCTGGGTAGACTTAAGGGTAAGGCGTGGAGCAATGTGGCTGCAGCGTAGCGTAGCTTGGCTGTAGCAGGCGTAGAATGGCTTCGCTGTAGCAGGCGTAGCGTGGCTGTGGCGTGGCGTGGCTGTAGCTGAAGCTGTAGCTTCCGTGGTTGTAGCTGGCTTGGCTGTAGCTGTAGCTGACGTGGCTGTGGCTTCATTCAAAGATTAATCCGCAGTGGCCGACTGGCCACCTGCGGCTTAAATAGGCTACCCTGTGGCTGATTGGTAACCAGCCACAGGTGCACTGGTGGCACAGCATAGCAGGAGGGAAAACCCGGTTCAGGACCGTGAAGGTCCGGCCCGGACTGTGACAACGTGTGTATTAAAGTGAGAGAGAGCGAGAGAGAGCGAGAGAGAAAGAGAAGCCCCTGGCCTGGCCGGCAGCTCGGCCGCGTAACAGGACACAGCCCGGCCGCGGAGACGGGGGTCCCCGGTTCCCGAAGGACCGGCGAGTCCGGGAGCTCTTCGGTGGTAGTGCTTGATATAAAGAATGTTGTATAGATCATTTTAATAAAGATAGATGAATTTAACTTAACTATAAAACATTCAAACGGCATAGTGATAATGCAACAATATCCATATGGTTCATGTTCTAGGGACACCAGGTTTAAGTAACAAGTAAAGTAAGGGATTACAATTGCAAAAAAACAAATTGCGTTACTAAACCGTGATTTTGCTTTGTGAGACTGTCGCGTGACTGTCAAATGATGTATAGTGGAGCAACGTATATGTTAACAACAGGACAGGATTACTTATTTTGATAAGTAATAAGTAATCAGTAACTAATTACTTTTTCCAAGTAACTTGACCAACACTGATTGTGAGGGAACGCTACAGTGGAGTCTACAAATATTCGCCAACATGTCACTTCCCGGGCTCTGGTACAGCCGATACCGGCTCTTTCTTCTACGTGGCGTTGTATTATAAAGACGATTTCATTGGACAGAGTCCAGGGCCCCGTTTCCCGATAACGATGGATCGTTGCTCGTACAATCATTCGTACGAAGGATCTTTCGATGAATCGTAAAAAATGTCAGAGCGTTTCCCGAAAGTCCTCGTAACATGAACACGCATTCGCTGCTCTAACGATGATCGTAGCCTAGTACCTGTCTACTGACATGGTGCTGAAATGGGCTACGTAAGAGGGGCAGATGGAGGAAAGTTGTTGAAACTGTATATTTTGTGGCAGTAAAAAAATATCTCCCCATCAAGGCCAACAGCTGAGTAGCTTACAAAAACAATAAACTAACATGAATGATAAAAATATGAAAACACAATTGATTAATTGATTAATCCTGCCACGCCATGTCCCCCCCTGTGTGACAAGACAACTACATTTATCTCAATGTGCTGATTTCTGAAACATGCTTTGCGCAGCAAAGAGAACAGACTTTCTCTGATTCCGCATCAGGTTTCATTGCGCACACTCTAGAATCTAGACTCTTTGGTGTAAATATTAAAATGCACCGTTCCATTCATTCATTATCATTCAAACGAGGAAGATCATTGACACGGCTATTCTGGGGCTAAGACTAGACGGCTTTAGAATCATTTGCATACTGCAGAATGTTATTTTTTTATGAATGAAGACACCCGCATGCAAGAATGAATTCACGTCAGAGTGTAGGCTACAAACGAGATTAACTTCTTACAAGTGCACAAACGCCAGCATATTATTTATTTTGCTGACCACTTGTTTTTTTATCCAGACTAAAGCCTCGTAAGGACAGTTCCTCTGCATCTTTCTCGTAGATCACAGCATCTTTCAACGTCTTTGTTTAATTAATTATGCGTTATGCCTTCTCTCCCATGATGGTCAGCAGCTCTCCAGTGTAAAAACGCCAAATCACAATGGTTGAATTAAAATCAGAGAGAGACAGCAAGTGCAGCTCGAAAGCGACCTCCCACACAAGAGCAATGGAATTATTTGATTTTATGATAAGCCTTGTGTAGCTCCCTCAGGTTAAGGTTAAGGTCACGGACACAAGGCGCTTTTGTTTACGGGCATTTATTAGCTGAATCTTGTCATCCTCGATGCCATCAAACATGCCGTGAGAACTAAATAAAAGCATATAAATCATACATTAGATAAATAAGAATATTATCACAGAGAATAGCACATGATAATTACACATTAAGAACTATGCAAACCTCATTGGCCGCGTTAACTCCAGGGAGTTACACAGGCAACTTCTCTCCGGTGTCTCTCGGTGAACTAACAATGTACCGGTAATTCCATTACCACTTATCTCAACGAGCGGCAATTGGCTCGGCATGCGCTGCATGCTCCAATGCTGGTGCTACAGCATCAAACGTCTGCACCTCAGAACAATAGTTCCGCTATACATTACATGAACAGGTAAGCTTGTAAACATATTTCAAAATAAAGAAATCCAGATAAATATATAATGATATATTTAAATGTGGTGTCATTCTTATTAAAACTATTCTTTTATGAAATTTAAAATTATTCTAATAAACCAAATGATGCAACTGTTTCTGCTGGCAGCTACACCTTGTGATAGGGTTGAATCATTTGATTTTATGATAAGCCTTGTGAGTCTTTTATTATTTTTTTTTCGTTACGTTTCATTCTATTTTCGTTACGTTTATATTTTTTATATTTTGTTTCTTTTTATTTTCCTTACGTTTCTTTTTTATTGTTTTTTATTTTGTATTTTATTTTATTTTACTTTTTTGACACGCCATTACCAATGTGTTTTAATAAAACACATCCAATACGATGAATGTCCAGCTGGGTACTCCACTGAGGCTATAGTAACGATGATCGTAGTGCTCTCCTGGAGTTGTCGTTCGAACTTCGTAGCTAACGTTGCTTTCGGGAAACGCTCTGAAAACTGAACGATGATCGTACAATGAATTTAACGAGCCACGTAGGCTAACGATGCTTTCGGGAAACGGGGCCCAGGGCATCAGTTGCTGCCTGAGAAGTTCAACTTTTGACGCAACGGGCGGACCCACAATGCATTTCGAGATCGCCCCCATGCAAAGTCAATGAGATGTGAGATGACGGTGGCTGACAGTGGCAGTGTGAAAGAGCCCTTAGGGTGCATTCACACTGCCACCGTCAGCGCCGCCAGTCGACGGATGGTGGAGGGCGTATCTGACGTATGGGGGAGTAGTCTTTGTGGACACAAGCTGCAGCCAATCAAATCACTCCCTGCTTAAAAGAGTGTGGTCCCTGTGTATGTGTATGACTGCTCAAACTGAATTGGGAGATTGTCCACAGCGATGATAACTTTCTCCTCCATTCTTAAATCCCCGCCGCCGACAGATGTACGTGCCAACACCGCCCAGGAAGTGACATGTTGGCCAATATTTATATACCGTACTACAATGCTTGCTCCTGATGTCATCTATGTGTGTAATTGCTATGTGTGTATTAAAGAGAGCGAGAGAGAGAGCCAGAGAGAGAGAGAGAGCGGCAGCTCGGTCCCAGAGACGGGGGTCCCCGAAGGACCGGCGAGTCGGGTCTTCTTCTCTGGGAGTTTTGGTGGTTGTGCTTGTTATAAAGAATGTTGTATAGATCGTTTTAATTTATTTGTAATTTATTAAAACGTTCGTTTTAATTTATTAAAGCGATCTAGATAGATGAACTTAACAACATAATGATAATGCAACAATCCATATGTTTCATTTTCATTGAGGGAATCGAACCCCGGACGCCGGCATAATAGACTGCCGCGATACCACTCCCCCAACCACAAGTCTGTTATCAATGCGAGAACAATACTACACTATATCATTTAATATAATATAATGTCATATCAATTCTTACATTCAGAATGAATGTAATTGATGATGTTAGTGATGCTTTCAATCGAAAATTCACAGCACTTGTGATTATTGTGAGGGAACGCTAAAGTATTGTGAGGGAACTCAAAAATGGAGTCTAAATATTGGCCAACATGTCACTTTGCGGGCTCTGGTACAGCTCCATTGACCCGCCACCGGCTATATGTTCTACGTGGGGTTGTATTATTATTATAAAGACCATTTCATTGGACAGAGTCCAGGTCCGTCTCAGTAGTGTATTTGCATAACCGCAATCTGATTGGCAGTTAAACTTTTGTCGCAGGCCACAGAGCCGGC
This sequence comes from Gadiculus argenteus, assembly GCA_900302595.1. Classification (NCBI taxonomy): domain Eukaryota; kingdom Metazoa; phylum Chordata; class Actinopteri; order Gadiformes; family Gadidae; genus Gadiculus; species Gadiculus argenteus. The sequence goes on along the minus strand of OMLJ01118158.1, from coordinate 5,677 downwards.
GTGACTGACGGGCCCACAATGCATTTCGAGATCCGCCCCATGCAAAGTCAATGGGATCCGTCGACTGACGGAGGCTGACGGTGGCAGTGTGAATGCACCCTTAGTGACACGCACCTCGTCTCCAGGTGACCAGCCCGTGCTTTGAACCCCGTCGTTCAGTTTCCCTGTGTATTTACAAAACAAATGTTCGCTCATGGAAGTGTCTTGAACAAAAGCGTGCGTCCTCTGTGTTCAAAAACTCGGGAGTCTCACCTCTAGAGCCACCTCCAGAGACTCTCAACTCAGTCTGACAACCTGAGACTCACCTTCAGCCTCAGCTATTGCTATTTACTTTGCTAATGAGCACATCACACAGTACTGACCCTCTAATGAGAGTTAGTGCTGTAATGTCAGTACTGACCCTAACCATAAGCACACCAAATCGTAGAAACAATAACTCTCATATAACGTTAACTAAGAACGGAATCGGCCTAAAAAACTAAAATTAGTGTATCCCTTGTGTCTAGTTAGTTTACCAAAGTTAATTGTTTGTGCAGCTTTAATTAACCAAAGACGTTTTCATCCAATGAATGTAGGGTATCACAAAGTAGGCTACATTATTAGTTATGTCAATTATACTTTGGTTAAATGTGTCAACCGCAAAAAATTGAAAAATTGCAGTTTTTCAATCTTGCCTGACCTTTGTATTTGACACGTAAGTGGTCAGCCAATATAAAAAAAAAATTGACGTTCCGAATTGTAGTGTCAAGGTTTTTCAGAGGAGATGGTAATGTTTGAATGACCAATGGTGAAAGCTCTCTGACCCAAAATTTATTCATTGGAATTTCTTTTGTTCTCTCTAATTATAAAGTTTATAGACAAAGTTTAAATACCAGGGAAAATGTCAAATGGTAATCACTGCTTAAATGTCTGATGGGTCAAAAATGTGCTTTGGTGTAAATCCTATACAGAGCAATTTAAACATACAGCTGACCTGACAGCACAAGAGAAATCGTTTTTTTTCCACGACATCCTGTCTTCAAGCAAGGTCAAACCAATATTTATGAGCACTTGGTCAATCCATCTGTTGGAAGGAAGTCTACATTCAGAACAGGTATCCCCTGAGAACAGGCCTAACACGGATCAGCAAGAGTTTTTTTTTTGCATCCATCACATCAAAACAACCATCAACCATCCATTCATCAAAACAGTGGGGGTCCACCATGTCCAAAAAAACCACTGTGACAAGGAAACAACACAGAACACAATGTCTTCAAACTGTTCACTGCATGGGTGGTAAGGTAAACAGAGGAGCGACTTTTCAACAATAACATACCTTTAACAACAATATGGTACCTTTTTTTAACATCAGAATGTAGGCCACGAGTGTCTTCATTAAGTGTCTTACATTCAATGATATGTAATTATTATCATGCCTATACGTTACATGAATTTAATGTGGAGAAACATTTAGTAAACAGTACCACTTTGTTTCATGCTTCAGACTTCTCGAACTCTCTTATTTTTAGCATAACATATAAGTGTTAAATGCGGTTTATCTACCATACTGGTTGGCGGGGGATTGCTAGCACGGCTATGCTAACATCGTGTTAGTCGTTAGGGAGGGGAACTCATCAGTGCACGAGATCGCGTCTGCCACAAATGCTTGTTAACGGCCATGGGTCGCCGCGAGGGCGGCTCGTTAAGGAAAAACACCCATCAGCTACTGTTGGGCCACGCTGGTTAAATCCAGATGGCTGCCAGCACAGTCACGGTAAAATGGAGACATTCATCACTAGGAGAAATACTTGTGGTGAATAAAACAAGAGGTTGCGAGGGTGTACTAAACATGATAATCACAGTGTGTATTACTTTGCATTGTAGCCTACTTTGAGTTTATGACTTCACCATTTTGCACGTGCACATTTTTGCAAGCTGGTTGGATATTGTTAGAATGCCAATTCATAAGACCGTGCAAGCGTGGCACCAAAGCTCACCAACAAGTCGTAATCCTAGAGTACCTACCATGGATGTTCCCATCCTCGTACTCTAAAGTATACTACTGGGCTTCAAGGATTAGCTAATAGCAAGCGCCTGTAAAAACTCTACTACAACAGTGCCCCCTAGTGATAGTCTAGGGATACTACTGTTTAATGACTAATGAATGACTAATGTCTAAAATTCTGTCTACATTCCAGTGCCATCTAAAGGCAAAATACCTGAAATAAAGATTAGATAAGATAAATTGTTTTATTTAATTTGAAATGCATTTGTTACAGCAGACCATGGAATATAAAAATATAAAATAAGTGTCCAGCATTCATAAATAAAATGTAAAAGAAAATCACAGTAATTACAATGTCATGCCATAAGGGAATATAGGCTAAGAGGTCCTTCACTACAGAATAAATACTTAACACATGAACAGTGCACATTATTACATTGAAGTATTGCAGTATTAAGGTGAAGTGATCCACCTCAACAGGCTCTAGTGTACAGTCCAGGACAAGCCAGCCCTTCCCACCAGCTTATTAGTCCAGTAGTAATAGGGTTACACCTGGAACAAAATTTGTAACTAGCTGAAATTTTCAGGATATGTTCAGAATACCTTTAGGAATGACATACTAAGAGTCCCTGTGAATCCCCCTTGTGCTCTCTGAGATATTCAAGATGGCGTCCAAAATGGCCGCCATTTGGAGATTTCTCCGTATCTCAGGCTTAAAACCTGATACAAATGCAATTAAAACGTAAAAATATATGTTTTTTAGGGTAAGTAAGTCAATTATCATTAGTTTATTGAATGGAGACATTTCATAATAATAAATCACTTCAGTCATCATCCTCATCATCAGAAATTGGTATTGATTCTTCCGTTTCTCCCTCATCATCTAGTAAAGATGGCATTGGTGCTGCATTATTGCATGTTTGACCACTGCACTTTGTACACAAGGCAGAGCAGTGTACCCCCATCTTCCTGCAGCCACATGACACTCCACAGCCATCTGCTCTGCAGCCACAAGAGATCATGTTGAGCAGAGTGTCTGGAGCAATGGGGCGGTCAGTTTCAACTGGAGTCAAGATATCCTCCATTTTCCATCCCCAATCTGTTGGCCTTCCCATCCATTCCTGAATGAGATATGTTCTGAATGAATGTTGCTTGGCTGCAGCACTTGTTGGAGGCAAAGCTGCCAACTGGAAGGATGAGGAAAGTGAAGTTCTGCTGATGCCTTATTGTAAGCAATGTATCGGAACTGATCCAGTGATTCACAACTGGAAGCTCCATACAGCTTCAGGAGGAAGGTTTCACCTGCTTGTTGTACTTGCTGATGAGTACTTGCAGCATTGATGAATGTGTCAAGTATATTTCTTCTTCTTTCTTCTTATGCACCATATTGAATGCCTTACGCTTCCCTTGGCGATACACAGCAAATACAGTGTCACATCCAGTTATAGCATGTAACACCATCAGATATTTTCTGGTGTTACCAATGCTGCATTGAATGTCATGAACCCTGCACACAGTTGTGGGGTTCTTGCAGCATAACATGTAAAGGTCCATGTTTGTGGTTGCTTGAGCCATCAGCATTACCAGCAGGTCTTTGTCAGTTCCAACAACAACTGGTTTGATTGACTCTGCCAATGACAGAGCAGTAGAGACTATTAATGCATCTGCATCAGCTTGTGCCTGCTTTACCTGAACACCTGCTTGATTCAGCTGATTCACTGAGCATCTCTATCAAACGCTCCTTGTTGTGGCTATTTACTAGAAATGCTGCCTGAGTTGTTGTGGTTTGCATGTTCTGATCAAATAAGATGTCACTGGATGTGGACTTCAGTTGCTCTGCTGCCTTGGTAGAGATCATGCTGTAGCCATCGGCCCGGGTTTTAATGGTAGAAATGCGGCAATGCTTTCCCAGCCTAAATGGGTTAATGACCTTGTAATCTTGGTTAACTTTAATTCACCCCTTGATATCATCAGGGTGAAAGCGCAATCTGACAAATACAAAGAGACAGGCAGTAATGATCATTATTGTGGAGGAGATCGACATTGAGAGTGTGGGTGTGTGGGTGTTTTTGTTTTTTTAGGTGCAATGTTCACACATACAGCAGTATGTGTATACAGCAGTGTATACAACGAATATACAGCAGTGTGTCAATGGTGAATTTGGATTCCTTGTATGAGAAAACATATATGTTAACATTTTTATTGCATTTGTATTATGTTTTCAGCCTGAGATAGGGAAAAATCTCCAAGTAGCTGCAATTTTGGACGCCATCTTGAATATCTCAGAAAGCACAACTTAACGAATATTCGGATAGTATCTCAAAAGCACACTTTAAAACTCTGCAAGTTGGGTAAGCTAAACTGCACGATAGGTAAGCTAAATCCACTTACGTGGAAATCCAGGGCGCATTATCACAAAATTATATGGGACGGAGCCCCCCTAAAAGCGGTCCCCTCGGAAACAATACACTGCCACAACTCGACGGCCTACGTAAATCATTATCTTTTGAAAAACGCAGGCAGAAATCTTCAAAATTGAGGATGCACAACTCTGTGCCATGCGCAAGCCACATCCCAAATCTTAGGTTAGTCTTACTAACCGTCAGCGAGATATGCCCGTCACACACACGCAACTTACTTTATAGATAGACATTGTGCAAACTTTACACAATGTAAATCAATAAGGCTTGATTTGTGGTTATTTTTATATCCACTGAAACTGTTTTTAATTGTGTGAACACACACCCCCCCTTTCCCCACACACACACAAACCCCTTTTTAGGGCATCTATGGGTACAATGATTAGATAACTAAATTAAGCACAGCACATCAGTTACATGTACAAATGGCTTCTTTAATTTAGGCGTTTAACATGTGATGGTCCAAGAATTTATGAGACGGATGTACAGGAATTATTTTTTGCCATTTTATTTTTTCCCCCACATTATTGCTTTACAATAAAATGCATCATTTGGATATGTCCAGTATAGCAAGACAATACATTCATATAAGTTATACAGATGTTCTCAGTAATGTTTCATAGTAACTAACTTTACAATAAATATTTTATATATATCTTTTTTCATCATTTAATAATCTTGACAAACAACTCTCACGTCACATTGAGCTCACAGTGCAACAGGTCGCATTCATTCGAGAAAATACATACCGTTCCTCTCAGTGTTCAGTAGTCATAACGTGTATGCGTGTGCCATTTTACGTGTGCGCTTTTGTTCTTTTCGTGTGTGTACACGGTTACCCCGTACAAATTTCGCATTTTATGTACAGTTACAACTTATGGCATCTGAATTCTACGGTTGTCGTTCTATTTTTTTTGTCTTGTTTTGCGTGTTTGTTTTTAAGAAAAAGAAAAGAAAAAGTGACTGTAGTAGTACTAGTAGTAGCAGTAGAAGTAGTAAATGGTCCCTATACCCACCCATAGTTCACTGTTGCGATGGTACACAGGAGATTTGGGGGGACGGGACAAGTAGGGAGGTCCAATGAGGAGCCGCGTTACCTGCAGTCATGTGACCACACACGTCTAACGCCACAAAAGGGAGGGGTGGGGATGGCTAGGGTGGGGGTCATGACCACACAGGTGAACACAGATCTCATGCCACCCTCATTGCCTGCTCAGAACCCTGCATCGCTAAAAAAACCCAAGAGAATAAATAAACCAACCCCCCCCCCCCC
>OMLJ01117662.1:0-10739 GCA_900302595.1 Gadiculus argenteus | reverse complement strand
TATTCCATAGGCTAATCAATACACGCATAAAGAGAAAATGGTAACCGAAGACGGAATACAAATAAGCCTACCTTATGGATAAGGTAGGATATATGAATAAGGCCTTCCTTATTAATATATTCCGAACAGACATACTGAGAGAACCACATAAAGGACAACATAATTATGCTTCTCAAAAAAAGTCGCTAACACCTGTTCGCAGGCATACAGTGTTGACTCTCAAAACATAGGCGAAGTGTTCAAAGACGTTATTATAATACAAACCATTCGGCCATTGCATGCCTCTATTGCGTAGGCCTACACCATGCTGCACGTCTATGTTTTGTGTGTGTGTGTGTGTGTGTGTGTGTGTGTGTGTGTGTGTGTGTGTGTGTGTGTGTGTGTGTGTGTGTGTGTGTGTGTGTGTGTGTGTGTGTGTGTGTGTGTGTGTGTGTGTGTGCGTACACCATGCTGTACGCAATAGAAGCGACTACAATAATAATACAAAGGCTCTAAATTGCCACGCAGGAAATAAGGTACAAAAAAAACACATCATAATTTCAAACCAACCAATAATCTGTGGGGTTTTTTAATCTCGCACATGGGCCTACTTAATATTAATTCAGGCCTAGTCGTCGAAGATCGACTACTCCTGAAAGAAGAGTATCTTCTAAAAGCTTCCTGTTCTGCGGATCAATATAAGAGCAGCGTGGGGCCCAGAAGGAAACGCCATCGACGCTCCGCCGCGGGAAAGCTGACCTTTCCCGCTCCCCACAGGTCACACCATCCTGCGCGCCAGAGGTCACCACACCGGCGCGGGAGAAAGCCCCACTCCCGCCAAAAAGGGGCGACTCCCAGGTTATAAAATAGAGCCGCTGCGTCGCTCGTGGGGACCACGTCAGAAAACACACTCACACACACACACACACACACACACACACAGCCGTGTTGTTATTCTTAGCGTCTTCGTTGCGAGTGGAACTGCAAATAAACGAGGCCACCTGTAGCTGCTGTCTACGGAAGAGGATTAGGGCCACACATAAGAAAAAAAAAAGTAGTTCTGACTTTATTCTCAGAATTCTGACTTTAACGTCAGAAGTTCTGACTTTAAAGTCAGAATTCTGAGTTTAAAGTCAGAATTCTGAGTTTAAAGTCAGAATTCTGTTCTGAGAATAAAGTCAGAACTATGGAATAGCCTACTGAGTTTAAAGTCAGAATTCTGAGTTTAAAGTCAGAATTCTGAGATTAAAGTCAGAATTCTGACTTAAATTCAGAACTAGGCCTACAGTTATTTTCTTATGTGTGGCCCTAATCCTCTTCCGTAGCTGTCACAGCCCTACGACTGTCTTCATACTTTGTGTGTGCTGATCGCAGGGTGTAGATCAGGATATGCTTCGTGTTCCTGTAATGGTTTAGTTCTCGAGTCTATCTCGGGAAAACCAAGACGATGACTCCATAGCAAGCATTTATTTTAAACTCCACACTTGAGATTATTTTTGCTATAATTCTTGTTTCAGTTCAGGTCCATAAATCACATCCGTTGCACACACAAGGTTAAAATGCGACGCAGGCTCGTTTCTATGTCTGTTATTTCCCCCCTCTTAAACCAATTTGTAAAACAGTAAATCAATAAAAGTAGTCTTTCCATTTACATACGTAGACTACTCCTTTAAATTACAGCTTTACGTGCGTAATATGAGCTCTCGCCAGACAGCCCCTCAATCAAGTTCAAGTTCACGTCTTTTGCGCGTCAATAAAACGGCGGGAGGGTTTGAATGGGCCGTTATGGGAGCGTCTGTTGTAGGCTATAGCGGAGTGACAAGTGAACGAATAAAATATTACGATTAGGGACGATGGGCGCCATTTGTGGTGAGGTGCAATATGTCCTTCAAAAAATGTAATAAGATAGTGAAAAATGGCTCATTGTAGCATATTGCCTATTGTAGGATTGCAAAGCATGATGAATATTCAAGTGCATGCCCTACAGTTGCTCCTACCAGTATACGAACGTGTTAAAACGATCCTACTGCTTAGACTAATAAATAATTTCATAAAACGGATATAGGCCCAACAAACTCGAATGCCTGAGTGAATATTAAGCACTTACACATTTTATTATATTTGTTTGCAGTAAAATTCTTATCACAATAAGGAAGAAAACACTCTTAAAACTTTGAACGAAAACACATAACAAAACAACTGCCCATGTTTATGCTCCTCATTGTACATATTTATAGTAAAGAAACATTCTTTATAAATATTGTTTCATCTGTAGGAAGTAAATACCATAATTTAATTACAAATGGATAAATATGGCAGTTGATATTTTACAAAAGGAAGTATATAGTTACAGAAAATCGAACGGCACAATGTTTATTTTCCTCATAGTCTTCCAGATAATTTTTTTTTCACAATTCAAACTTGCAAAGCACAAAACATCACAAGTTAAGCCCAGCAAACTAAATATACATTCACAAGCAAAATATTGTGGTCTGGTTTGAGTTAAATGTTACTTTGGCACTCTTTCCTGTGTATAGATGTTTAGTATAGTACAATCAGTTTGCCTTAGGATCACAATATTCAATATGAGGATACAATTTTTAAATGTAGTATGTGCACTAAAAGTCCAGTTAGAGAAATAGCTACCATTAAAGGAACATCTATACACCAAAGACTGACAAGTTCTATCACAACCAATGGGAAAGAGGACATTAGGTAATTATATACAACATTGAAATAACATGAACCATTATACACACTTCCCGCTCGTTGTAAATTGTCATCCTCCCCGGTTAAATGTTCTCCAAAAATGTCTGCGTGTGTGTGTGTGTGTTTGTTTGTGTGTGAGTGAATGAATGTGTCCCAAATCTGCTCTTACTGGATGGCCCAGTGCTATGAAATGACCGTGCTGTGTCATTTTCGCTGTACAGTCCTACACATACCATTCACTGAAATTGGAGGACAGACCACTGTGGCTGGTGGTGTTGTGGACGGCCGAGGCTGGGGACAGGTTATTGTTGCTGTGGGTTTCCGTGCTGGGGGACACCAGGCCTGGCGGCGTGGAGGACTCATAGCCAGAGCTTGCGGCTGGTGATGAGTCAGAAGCTGATCCAGGAGAGGATTCGTGGACCTGGGGTGAAAGTAGAACATAATGCAATTATTAGAGACATTTGAGTTAGGAAAAAACGACACTAATTGTACACTCTGCATGGAATTGCATAATTGATCATCATTTTGATTATTTTCACAGAATTCAACTGTATATAAAATAACACATATTTTTAACTCATAATCAGCCTTGAATTAAAACACAGGAGGATACAGGGGCTTATAATCTATAATAAGTAATAGTAATAGTAATGTATTGTTTGTTGACAATATATACCTTCATGTGTTTGCGTAGGGAGCTGGGATGGGTGTAGGACTTGTCGCACATTTTGCAGAGGTATGGCTTGTCCGACGTGTGAACGTGCATGTGTTTCTTTCGGTCACTGCTGTTCGCGAACCGTCTGTCACAGCCCTCAAATTCACACTGAAACGGCTTCTCTCCTGCAGAAAAAAACAATACAAAAAGAGAATAGCGTTCGTTACGGATATCAGGACATTGTTTGGAATGAAATAAAATACAGATTTCTTTCTTAATGTATTCCAAAGCAAGCACAGTGCTTTCGATGGTACGTTTCAACGGCGTGTAAATTGTTTTTTTCTCTATTTTTGTTACAATTCAACAAAACAATGATCTGCTATGTTAATGTTTTTATTAGGTTATGCCTTGTATGCTTTAGGGGATAAAAAAGTATCAAGGCCGCCCTCCATAGGGCTCGAGAAGGCGCACCATTTGCCAGAAAAACAATATATAAATCTAATTAGCGCTTGACCAAGTCCATGGGATCATACAACAACACATTCTCCCAAATTACTGCAAATGTGAAACGTTGGCAATGGCCTCTTTAACACCAGTTATTCTAAGAATAATGCATTCGCCACAGAGGGCCATCTACAAAACACACATTCGTTATCCTAAATATATAAAACATAGGCCTACCCCATGCAAAAACACGCTGAACCCAATAATATTTTTTCACAGAGGGGGATCCATATATTATATCTATATTTATATATACAAACACACACACACACACACATGCACAGCTCTACATTTCTCAACAGTTACCATGCTAAAATCGATGTATGAACCGGGAAAAGACATTGAATCTAAAAGCGCAGTGTGGCGTAAACATTAAACCAATGGATGAGCATTACTACGAGGCTCCCCTCTCCACAACGCAGAACGCTCGGAGCGCAGCGCTGTGCCGCCTTTGACCCACTTTAAAGTTTACAACCACCCCCCCCAAAAAACACACACTACACACCGTAGTAGCCTATTGCATAACCCCGCACAAAGACGCCGACCGTGCACAACCCGATAAATAAACACATGTGATTTGTTGTGAGCGATGTGCATGATAGGCCTACATAAAATACACCACCTTCATAAATGCATGGGTGATCATCGATGCTTTTTTAAATTTAGAAATCCGCTCTAGTAGTTTATCCATGTGCACGTCTTTAGACAATTACATCGAATTCCAGTGCCACGGTAAAGCTGCAGACTACATTCGTGCACGCGACTATGGAGTATCACCATATGCATCTTTATCCCGGCTATATACAATTTCAGTGGGGTGTGCATGGGTGTGCATGGATTGGGGCATTCTAATTACCTGTATGCGTTCGCTTGTGGATCTTCAGGTTTTCCGACCGCGCAAAGACCTTCCCACAGCCAGGGAACGGGCACGGGAAGGGCTTCTCCCCGGTGTGCACCCGAATGTGGTTGACCAGTTTGTATTTCGCCTTGAACGGTTTGCTCTCGCGGGGGCACTCTTCCCAAAAGCAGACGTGGTTGCTCTGCTCCGGCCCCCCGACGTGCTCCACGGAGACGTGCGTCACCAACTCGTGCATGGTGCTGAAAGTTTTGTTGCAACACTTCTTGGGGTTGCTGAGCTGCTCAGGGTCGATCCATTTGCAGATGAGCTCCTGCTTGATGCACTGCTGCCGCATGTAACGAAAAAAGGCACCGGGGTGGTGGTGATGCGCTGCCATGTTCATCCCCATGTTCATATTCATCGAACCGTACTGGTTGTGGAGCTGCGCCGCGGTGGAGTACGGGTCGGTCCTCGGGCTGGAAACCTGGTGGTACTGGTCGGAGCGTCCAAAAACTTCACCCGGTAGTCCAAGCCGCATTTGCCCGTTTAACACGTTCGTGGATCCGTGGGACCCGTGCTGGTCGTGGATCCCGGGGAAGAGAATGTGGCCTTGGCTGTCTGAGTGCGAGTGATGGAGGGAACCCGCCGAGGGGCCGAAGATGGTGTGCTGGCTGCTCGCGGGGGATGACTCTCCGAAGCCCCGGCTGCGAAAGAGAAAGTCCCTGGTGGAGTTAAACGGAGAACTTGCATACGAAGTGACATGGGCGGCGTGAGCCCCCAGAGCCGCAGTGGGGTAGCCGGGCGCCTGGGTGGTGAAGGCAGAGCTCTGTCCCGGCGAAAGATCATGGTTCAGCTTAAACGCACCCATGTGTGCGGAGTCTACGAAGCTATTCTGGGCCAAACTTAAGTCCCTTTCCTGCATGATGTCGCTTGCAGAGTGATGCCTGGCAAATGAGCCTACTCCCAGTCCAGGGAACTGGTGACCAGCATCCAATAACATTATCTCACACACACCGGTTTAGTTCGAGTTCAGCCCTGATTAAAAAAAAAAAAAAATCGACAATACAAAAAAAAAGAGAAATTCAAATATTACTTGTGGTCTCGCATCGATTCAACTTTCAGCCTTGGAAACACCATACCAGGCGTGATTCAAAACGGCGATCCGCTCATCAGGGAAAAAAAAGACTTGGTCGAATAGTCGAATCGAATTCACTTGTAGTAACTTGTGACTCAAAATTCCCAATGCAACCGAGTGGAGAGTTTTCTTTGCCTTTTCTCTCTGCAGCAGTTGTCTGCCCTTAAGTGCATTCGAATAATTGAATAATTATCGTTCTTCTTCTGCGTCTTCTTCGTCGTGATGGTTAAAGGTGCGTTGGAGCATCTCGGGCTTTTTTGTTCCAAATGTTTATTTCTCTCGCCTGCAGTGTGTTTACCGCGGACGGTCCCTCTTTCTCTGTGGACTGGCACTACCTCCCCTTACGCCCCCTTTTACTGGAGCGCCTTCGTTCAATCCGCGCCCTCTGATTGGCCACCGCGTCTCATCAATCCTAGGCGCCCCCTCCAATAGCAGCGTCCGCTTTGGACAACTAATAGCAGATCGCCATTTTCCACTAATAATCACCGCCCACTTTTTAAGAAAGGATTTTGTGTGGTTTGGACGAAATAAAGGGGGAAAAAATCCGATGTTTTAAGATGTTAAAGCAAGGTATTTCTAGAGCCACTCGATGGGACTATCGACTCCGAACGACGCCGGCTGCAGTGGTTTGTGCAGCCCAATGTATTTGCGACCATACAAAAAAAAAAGGCGAAACATTAATTAACAATGCACCTTTTTTTGTGTCTAACCTAAGGAAGATGCGGTAGGTATGGTCAAGGGGAGCGAGTTGTTTGTAGTCTATAGCCCCAGTATGATCTAACCGCTCTGTATGATGTTTGAACCGCGATTTATAACGTGTAGCCTACTACTAGAGCCTTTTAGATAGTATACACCAACTTAATCAATAGGCCTACCCTATAATCAAGATATTCTTAATTTTTTAATTCATTTTTGCATTGGATGAATACAAATAAAGAGTGCTCTGTTCTATGCAGCATGGACTACATGCATTCGTTATTATTAAATCACTGCCATTCACTTCCACTGAAATGACGCACGCCAGGTTTGCACCCGATTCCATACTGTAAACAGAATTTCTAATCATATGCCAAAAAATAAGACTATGCACGCAGACTTACGCTACTTCCAAGTAATTGTTTTACGATAAAGTACCCCATTGGAGCCCTATAGGAGGTTTCTTTGTGGTTCGTTGGTAATATCATAAAGAAATCTAATTTCCACTAAATGATGTGCTTTCGGCTCAACCGAGCCTATTGTGATTCTTGAGAAAATCAAACGACATTTAATGGGTTATATTCATAATTATGCATTCAACGTAGGCCTGCTGTAGTGGGTCCATGAGCCGGTTGGGTTTGTTTTGAAATGTTTAATCATTCCGGGTTCATCTGCTCATACTAATGGTTCATAAAATGCTTTCCAAACGTTCCAATTAATAAGAGCCGCGTGTATCAGAAGAGCCGCCGCGTCTCCGCAAAGCCAACTGCACCATGGCTCCCAGCCAAAAGAAAAGCAGAAACGAGGCATCTCCTGCAGACTCTGTATAGGCTATAACCAGCCACACACAACTGCTAAGAAATAAGAATCGCCAGTACTCATTCAATGATCATACTTTCTCGCCTCACGCCTTTTAATCTAAAGATCTAAATTTCAGCTTGCCCTATAGCTCTCAACTCGGTAGCCTACATGCGTACATGAATATGTTCATTATAGAAGTTAAAGGGAGTTTACTTACACTTTGGAATTCAAAGTCCCACATGTGCTTGAGTCCCAGACATTACTTTCTCTCGGCTATACTCACCAATGCAGTAAGTGGCAAATAATAGGAAGGAAAGGTCGACGTGCAAAACTTTAAAAATTCTGTGTCTGTTAGCTCAGAGTGGGGCAGACAGAACGTTGTATTCCATTCATCCAAGTCTTATTTCAACTCGCACCACAGGAAACACAGGAGCTGATCCAAGTTCAAAGTCACGCCTGCCGACTATAAGAAGTTCTTTATTTCGCTGGAAAACCGCAAACCCTGCCACAGAAAGGGGGGGGGAAGTATAGTTTTTAAAGAAAGAAACTAAACCGGCCAGAGGTAGGCCTACATATTTGAGTTTCCCGTATGAGATGAAGGAGCCATCCTGATTAAATCCCCAAAGAATAGGCCTATTTCAACAGGTTCTAGCACCGAGAATAACCTACTGAGAATGACATACAAAGAGAGAAAACAATTTTATTTACGCGTACAGCTCATAAAAATGAACCAACACGTTCCAAATGCACGCAAAATGGCCACATAAAAAAAATAAATATATAAAAATACATAAACGAATAGTCTAAATAAATAAAAACGACAACGGAAACAGTGTTGGATCAAAAAGAAAACAATAAAAATGCAACCTATTTCCTAAAGTAGAATGAGGTCAATTTTATCCTGAGTGGCTTATATCCTTATTTGACACGAATATATGTGCATTGCAAGATGACTTATCTCTTTAACGATACCTTGTGTTTCATGGAAATTTGACCTATGACCTGTGACAACCACATATGCTGCTTGCTACTACAACACGCTTATTGAAAAAATAATACTATGATGCATCGTCCACATTGTGGAAATGTAATTACCAAATCCCTATAAAATCTCCAGTGGGACGGATATGCCAATTTAACATCAAACAGAATAGCATGAAATAATCATTCCTGTCTAAAAAGAAAAGAGCATAAATAGCATGGCTGAGATAGATATGTGATATATAGGCCTATTAGATAGATAGATAGATCATATGTACACATATATCCATAAATAGATCCATAGATATAAATGTGACATTGATATATTCTGCAAATATTAGGCTATAAATCGATTCCATTGGTTGGACTACCCTCAAATAAAGACACATAGGAATCTGTGACAGAAACGTCCTGCTGAGAACGGGGCACATTCAGTGGTGCGTGATCTGTCAAACAAAAGTAATGTTGAAGGAGCAGAGAACAGATTTTTTTGTGTGTTTTGTTTTGTGTTATAGCCTGTGGGCCTATCGGGCGTGAACCTATTTTTTAACCATGCACTCCACCTGTCTCTGAAAAATATATAAGTTATCATGGGTATTCTCAAGTTATATGAACCGTAATTGTGTAAGTATCATGTTCTTTATAATTAGGCCTACATTATGTTGAATCCTTGTTTTGGCTGACAGGCCCATAAACTATGCCTAGGTCTTTACTCGGTGCTAATTAAATAAATGTGCCTAATAAATCTATATATATTCAATTTTGTTTGCAATTGACTTCATTAAGCCTGATGACTAAAGTAACAAGTCTGCAATACGCCTTACGAGGATAAAAAGACGAAATGGTGACCAATAAATATTAGAAAAAGTAGTGATACAATGTGTAAGTAGTGTAATATAATAATAATAATAATAATAATCTGAATATCCCACAAAGGTATATTGAAAAGTAAAATAAGCCTGTGTGTCATTATTCCGTTTGTTTGTCTGCAGGCCATGTAATTAATTAAACAATATACGGATATTAATAACTATTGGTGTGCCTATTCAAATAAAAGTAATTAAAGTAATACAAAAAACGCTTTGTATTAACTATTTATTTAGCACGGCATAACATTGCCAGTGGGCGATGCCACTTTTAAACACTATAGTCCACATAGTGCCTCCATAACGGTCTCGATTCCGAATCGCCTCCGGATTATTTTCTACAATGTAAACGCAGCCAGAACCCCATTTGAGCCGCAGGCCTATTGACGTTCCGTTCATTTACATGCTCCAACGCCGGGTAAACATAGCGGCGCACAAACAAACACACACTCGCTGGTAACTTTTTGTGAGCGCAACTTTTTTTTGGAGTCAACAGCGAAAAAGAGAGTGAGGGGGCGGAACCCTGCTGAGCCCCTGCGCTGAACGACAGCCAATCGCTTCGTTCTCTTAACTGCCAGTCACCGCGATCCGTCCAATACCCGCGGTGCCATTTCTAAACTGTATTCCCCACTGTGTCCTCCAACTGTTGTGTGTTCTGCCAATCGCTTGAGGACAGAGTGAGGAAAACGGAGCAAAGCAGAGTTAGAAGCAGGACAAAAGAAGTGCATACTTTAAATATTCTAATGTTTTAGATAGAGAACGGCTGTAAAAAAAAAACAAAGCAAAAAAAACAATAGCGGCTGAGTGTGGATGGACTTGGTGGCGTAGTGTAGTCATGGAACCCCCTTTAAGCAAGAGGAATCCAGCGATAAGATTAGCGGATTTGGCAGCGACTCAACCCCTTCCTCATCAGAATATGACAGGCTTCCCGGGGCTGGGGGGGCATCACCCTCTCTCCCACCATGCCCACCTGCACCCCGGGGAGCTGGGCAACGACCCCGGAGTGGCACTCACTCCATTCGGACCAGAGCACATGGCACAGACCAACGCTCTGAAACTCAGCCCGTCACAGCACCACATCCAGAGCCATCCCGAAGCCCAGACCGCGGTGTCTTTCCCGTCCACTCAGACTACAGTGGGTGTGGGTTTCCCCACTGTGGCTCACCCCCACTCAGGCTACCCGAGCAGCAGGGACTTCATCCTCAGGAGAGAACTCTCGGCCTCTGCTATGCATGCACTTGGCGACCAGCATAGTTCCGCCTCCTCCCCTCCTCATCACCACGGCGGTGTGTTCATCTCCCCGACAACAGGTGCTTATGGGCACACGGAAAGCGGGGCCCATCATCACCCACTTTTCACTGGACTCCACGAGCAGGCGTCCCCTGCGGGCGCCGCTGCTGCTGCCGCTGCGCACCACCACCACCACCACCACCACCACCACCATGCCGCCCTCAACGGGCAGATGCGCCTGGGTCTACCGGGGGGGGAGCTCTACGGCAGGCCGGACCACTTCGCCCTCAGAGCCGATCACTATAATGGACCGAGCTACAACTCCATGAACCTCAACGTGACTCC